>JAGDQP010063879.1:0-11656 GCA_022664845.1 Lepisma saccharinum
TTTTTTAAAAAAATATTTTTTTCCTTGTTTTTTATGTACTGTCATCTCTTAAAGTTTGTCGGTGCATTATATTACCACCCTGTATAAAGTTTCCAGTGTGTCATAACTTTTATTTTTTCCTACGTTCTATCAGCTTACTGAGAAGAATTATGTTTCTTTCATTATCTTTAATGTTTTGTACATAAGATAGAGATAATAGAGTACATTATTTTTAGTATTGTGAACGAAACACAATTTAAGATGTTTCGTCTCCAAAATATCTTGCCCAGAGAGTGTCTCGTGTCGAAAAGATGTATACTTTGCATTACGGGAGCTCTGTCTCGTCTCGTTTCCTATAGCCATTTCTCTGTCTTATCTCGTCTCGTGGCAACACTAATTATTTTCGATAGGGAGCGAACATTAATCTGGTTACTGGGCCAAGTAAAACGGATCTAGAGATAAGACGGCACGCTACAAGAAACTAACTTTAAATTTCATCACCAATCTCATTCCATGCCTTTTGTTTGGGGTGCTCGAAATTCTGGAATAGAAATCTGGATTCCGGAATTTCTAAAACCTGAACTTTATCCTCATATCCTATTCTGCCAAGTCTCACCAATGAATACCTTGTTCTCGGCTCATACGCTAGTAATTTAGACATAGGAGATTTGTTTGTACCTTTCGTCGGTACACATCTTAAAGCATGCACGATTTCTTACAACCACTTGTTTACTTTAGGAATCGTCACCGTTCTTCCTTCTCCTAATAATCTTTTATTTAAAGCCGACTTAATTATTTGCAACGCTTATCCACAAACCCATTGCTTTCTGGCTTGTATGGAGGCGCGTGTAATAACATCATGTCATAATCTTGCGCAAAATCGCTCAAATATTTACCCGGAGAATGGTGAACCATTGTCTGTTACTATAACTTCCGAAAATCCAAAGTTATTAAAACAGGATTTTAACTTCTCACAAATTTCTTCCGTCTTTGTCGATTTAACAAACCAAGCTGATATTAAATGTGAATAGCTTTCCACACAAACCAATAATTTCATCCCCCCGCCATTCACCATGATCTAAATGGACTCTGAAATTGCTGACGAATTTTATTCCATGACGAATATTAGTTTCTTGCTGGTCTTTGCTGCATTGAGGAACAAGGCAAGCACTTTTGAATGACAGTTTTGATATCCTGATCTATTTCTGGACACCATATCATATCCTTAACTAATTCAATTAATTTCTTAGTTCCGAAATGCTGTTCATGAATTAACTGTAAATATCAACACCTTAATCTCTGCGGAATTAGTACCCTGCAACCATACATTACACAACCTTCTTGCACTGTTAACCAAGTTTTCTTTCTAGAAAATCCTTACAATTCCGGACAACTCAACATCGACGGTATTTTCTCAGTCCAACCTCCTAATATCCATTGACATGCTTGTTGTAACAAAGGATCCTCCTTGGTTCCTTCAATCACCTGACTCTTCAATAAGGGTTCATCAATTAATAGAGAAACATAATCCATAGATATTTGACTGTCCCCTATTTCCTCTGGCATCGGATGCCACGACAAAAAATCAGCCACCTCTACTTTTTTCGTATAAGTAATATGACAATCATAAGATGAAAGGAAAAGCGCCCAACGTTGAAAACTAGAAGAAGCAGTATTCGGAATTTCCTTTCCTTCGAAGATCATTTTGCCTGGCAAAGAGTCAGTTAATATTCGGCAACTACGCCGAAATACAAAATAATGAAATTTTTTAACTGGACAAATAACTTCAATAGTTTCCCTTTCAAATTGAGCGTACGCCTTTTCAGCACTCGATAAACTAGGTGATACACAACTCACAGTTCTTAATCGCCCTTCTACACAATTATACAAAACAGCTCCTACCTTGCAAACACTTATATAAATCATAATAATAATTTTATCGTTTGAATCATAGGTATGTAGAATCTTTGCATGCATTAAAGACTCCTTTACCTTTATAAATTCCAATTCATGTTGTTATGTCCACAACCAAATTTTCTTTAATAATCCATACGATGAGGGAATCAGGGCAGCTATCCCAGGTACATTTCTATGATAAAAGGTAATCATGCCTAAAAAGGACTTCAACTAAATTACATTATTAGGTACTAGGCACTCTAACATAGGTTTTAGCTTGTCAGAAGAAACTCTTACGCCTTCATCACTCATCTCAAAACCCAATTACTTTATCTTAGATATTAAAGGTTGACTCTTCTCCTTTCTAACTTTAATGTTAAGTTGTTGGAATTTGATTGCCTGCTCAACTCTATTGAAACATTCTTCCTCCGTTAGTCCAAATATCAAAACGTCATTCAAATAGCATCAGACGCCACTCAGACCGCGTAAAACCTCGTCTATAAATCGCTGCAATACTTGAGCGGAACATGAAAGTCCAGAGGGCAAATGCGTCTGATAATAGAGTCATGGCATGTTTATACCCGAATATTCCTGTGAAGGTGGATGAAACTCCAGTTAAAGATAAGCCTGTCTCAAATCTAGAACCGTAGAATACTTAGCATAATGCAGTGAATGCAAAATATTATTCAATGTCGTTTATAAGTCCAAACAGAGACAAATCTCATTATTTTTTCTGGCAGTTACTAAAGAAGTCTACCACTCTATATACTCTATAGGAATTAAAAGACCTATTTTTTCTAATTTGTCCAGTGCCCTTCGCACTGAATCTCTCAGTTGATACGGAATAGAATAGGCTTTTCTAAAGATCGGGATGGTTCCTTCCTTTACTGGAATATGAAGCACCGTTTTCTTTATTAGCGCACCCGTATGAAGGTCAGGGAATAAGGGAAAATATGGGGTTTGTCCTGTCTGTCTGCCCCCTCCCCTCTGGATCTCAGCAACTACAAGTCCAAAAGAGTTGAGCCATACACCGTTGGATTCGTCATGATCTGAAACAGTGGGGAAACTTATGACTTTGACTATAAAACTGACAGGTCCTTTTAATTTACTTTGTTTTCTCAATTTTTATGTTTGTCCTCCCCATCGATCTCAGTAACTACAGGTCATACAGACATGAACCCTACACCGTTGGATTCGTCATGGTCTGAAACGGTGAGGAAAATTATAAGTTTAACTCCAAAACTGGAAGGTCCTTTTGAATAGCTTAGTATTCTCCGTTTGTGCTTCCTAGATCTCAGTAACTACAAATCTGACAGAGGTGAGCCATACACCATTGGATTCGTAACAGTCTCAAAGCATGATATCACCTATCAAACAAACTCTAAAACTGTCAGATCCTTTTCAATCGCTTAGTATTCTAAATCTGTATGTTTTTGCCCCCCCCCCCCCCTCCTAGATCTCAGTAACTACAGGTCACAAAGAAATGAACCATACACCGTTGGATATTCGTCATGGTCTCAGACGGAGGGGAAACTTATAATTTTGACTCTAAAAGTGGCAGGCCCTTTTAAATCGCTTAGTATTCTCCATCTGTATGTAGAGTTCATATCCTAAACCGTTGGAGCTAGAAACATGAAATATGGTATGAAGGTACATCATAACCAGTAGGTTAAGAAAATACTACAAAGTGTTGCCAAAGTCGCCATCTTGGATCCAAAACGGCCGCCAAACTTATTGTTGTATAGAAGGTATAGCCTAAACGGCTGGAGCTAAAGAAACGACATTTGTTACGAAGGTACATACCGTTACTAGTAGGTTACGAAAATATTACTAATTGTCCGCAAAGACGCCATCATGGATCCAAAATGGCTGACCCTAAAAATCCATTTTTTTACATTGTTTCAGCTAGATATACGAAATTTGGCATAAAGGTGCCAAAGTAGTTTACGAAAATATTAGAACATTTTGAAAACGTCGTCATCTTGGACTGAAAGTTGCCGCCCAAACCATTTTCCACACCTTTCGAGCTAGAGAAATAAAATTTTGTATGAAGGTATCACAAGTAGCTCACGACAGTATAAGACAACGTTGAAAAGTCGTCATCTTTAATTTAGAAAGGCCGCCCCAAACCCATTTTCCACACCACTGAAGCTAGAGAAACGGAATTTGGTACGAATGTATATGACCAAGAGTAGGTTACAATAAATGGTGAAAACCTCGCCTATGGGGCCGCATACCCCCTGAGGGTATATGTGCCATGGAGGTAGATCTGTACCATGGTGGCGGAGTTCCCCGGAGAGTCTGGATACGATAACCACATGAGCTAGTCAAGCGAAATTTGGCATAAAGGTAAATTATCAAGACTAGGTTACGAGAAACACATTAAATGATCAAAACGTCGCCATGTTGAATCCAATATTGCCGACTAAGATTCATACAGAATGCATATTTCGTCCAAACAAACGTGTTTCGACTTAGAACGACGTTTATCATTGGTTCTAATGTATTTTCTACCCGCATGATTTTACATAAGCGTTTTCATGTATTCGAGCTATTTTCGGCCGCCATCTTGAAAAATGGAATTTTCCCTATAACTTCTGTATTTTTGCCCAAGGAGTACACAGTGTTTTAAACATTGATAAAACCGTTTAAAAAACGTATGTGCTACTGGGGTGGGAATATATCGATCCAACCTGCACATTTCGACTCTGACCAATTTAAATATATTTAAATCGTTTTAAAATATATTTAAATGTTTTTAATGTATTTTCGGTACTACCGGCCGCCATCTTGAAAAAAGGACTTTTCCCTACATTATTGGTGTTTATTGCACAATTTCTACCAAACCAACATATTTCTACTCCGATCTATGTACTTGAATGTTTTTCATGCATTTTTGGTATCACCGGACATCATCTTGAAAAAATAGACTTTTCCCTATATCGTCGGTGTTCATTGTACAATTTCTACCAAACCAACATATTTCCACTGGAAGTTATGTACCTCAATTGTTTTCATTTACTTTCGGTATCTTCGGCCGCCATATTGAAAAATTAGACTTTTCCCTATATCTTGGGTGTTCGTTGCACAGTTTCTATCAATCCATGTACTTGAATATTTTTCATGTATTTTCGGTACCACTGGCCGCTATCTTGAAACAAATTGGACTTTTTTTTATATATATCTTCGGCGTTTATGGGAATATTTCAACCAAACCAACATATTTCGACTCCGATCCATGTACCTGGATATTTTTCATTCATTTTGGTTCAACCAGCTGCCATCTTGAAGAAATAAACTTTTCTCTATATCTTCGACATTTATGGGAATATTAAAACGAAACCAACATACTTCGACGAAAACGATGTACCTCAATGATTTACATTTATTGTCAGTACCTTCGGCCGCCATCTAGAAAAAATATACTTTTCTCTATATTGTTGGTGTTTATTGCCAAATTTCAACCAAACCATCATATTTTAACTCAAAGTGATGTACCTCAACTTTTTTCATTGATGGTCGGTACCTTTGGTCACCATATTAAAAAAAAATGTACATTTCCTTATATCTTCGGTTTTTATGGGAATATTTAAACCAAACCAACATATTTCGAATCAAAGCGATGTACCTCAATGGTTCTGACGTATTTTCGTTACCGTTGCACTCGTCATGATAAGAAACGATGAGGAAACTATGAATGTGAGAGAGATAAGTCATATACCATTGGATTCATAATGGTCTGAAACCGTGGAATAACATACAACTTTGACCCTAAAATATGTTGTTCCTTTCAATTAATAGTCGTTTGGCATTCTCCATTTGTACCCCCTCCCAGATCTCAGTAACTACAAGACCGACAGACATGGTCTATACATCATGGACTGTTGGATTCGTCATGCTCTGCAACGGTGAGGAAAGCAATGAATGTGACTCTAAAACTGGCATGTCCTTTTCAATTACTTTGTATTTTCCATTTGTGCCCCTACGAGATTTCAGTAGCCATAAGTTCGACAGAGATAAGCCATACACCGTTGGAATAGTCATGGACACCGGTGGGAAAATCTATGACTTTGACTCTGAAACTGGCAGGCCTCGGCTTTCGTTTAGTAACTTGTCCCTATGATTTTAACTCTTTCTTTTGGATATGTTATCAGATAATTTTAATTTATACGGGGGCGCTTTGGTTTTGTCTACAATAAAACCACTACTTAGCTTGTTGTTAATGAATCTATCAGTAAACCATAGATAATATTGTTGAAATAATTTATATTTTATTACTGGTTTGAGATATTACAAAGGTAGTACCACTGGAGCAAAGCATTTTTCATTAATTAATATACCCTATTATTTCATCGAAATCACTGAAGGGTGACATTGTAAATTGACAACTAAATCGATTCTTTATCAGTAAAAAACAAACACTTTCTTTAAACTTGTTACGTTTGCTTATCTTTCTGTCAATTCTAATGCTACCGTAGATGTATGCCAATTGGGAGAAGTGGATTTCGTCTTCCTTGAAGACATGCCATGACTCAGTAATTACTATTACAGCAAAGTTATTACCGTTGACCTATGTTTTCTTAGTGTTTAAGCTGCTTACATTCTGATAACACATACTCGCAACTATAGAGTTCGTTTCCATTCTACGTTAAGGTGTAACTCCCTTGTATCTGGTATACCCTTTTAATGAAGTTGTCTCGCCGCTTACAGTGAAGGATAATTTACCTAAAAATTGTGTATACTGCACGCAATCTAATCCAAGTAGCATTAGTAGTAGTAGTAGTAGTAATGTTTCAACGGCTGAATTCCGAATTCTTTATTTAATAGTCCAAAATATTATTAAATTTCTTATTACTATGTTCGTTTCATGTTTCGAACATTGCTATAAATTAAAATTAAACAAAAAATGATTTTTCTTCTTTTCTCAAAAATATATTTTTATTTAAAGCTCAATTCCGGTAGACAAACAAACATCATATTTTCAAAATGTTTATTTTAATTATCAAATTCAGAGATTTCATTAGTTGTAGAGCGTATGATTGCTGGTAACTATTAAATTTTCTATAAAAATAAGTATAGAAAGGAGAAAGTTAGTAATTTAGATACATTACAAAATGTGGAACCCTTTATGAGGTATACAAAAATAATTATGCCGATATTCGAAACATTTATTCAGTTTATATCTTATTGAACTTTCAAAGTATTTTACTTGAAGCATAAGTTTGAGCAGGTCCATTTTGTGTCTACAATAAGCTAGTTTTCAGTTTTAGAAGGCGTACATAACTTAAAGATCTTTTGGTATTGGACCAAATTATTGATCTGACCCAAATTATAAATTTCAAGGTAGCTGTAATAAAGTATAACCAACATATAAGAAATTTTAAAAACTTTTTGAGATGTCCGATTTTGAGAAAATCAAATGTGAACATTTTGGGACAGTTTTCGGGAAACAAGCCTTATTAGTTTGACAATTCTATCAAGTAGCATATCAAACGAAAGCTTATAACTAGTGTTTTAAATTGAGCCCTCTTTGAGTTAACTAGCTCTAGCCGTTGATGAGTAATAAGAAACTTAGTATATTAACAATACGGAAAACGACTTTTTATGTGGTATCTGAATGCCGATAGCACAAAAAACATAGAGTAAAAAATCTAAAATAATAATAATAATTTTTTACATACTCCACGGACACAACAATAAACCAAAAATCATAAAAATCTGAGATTGTGAGGTTGAATTGTCGCTGAATGGCTCATTATTCAAAAGTTAATCATCTAAATGTGGTGTTACGAAAGAAAAAAGATATTAGTTCCTTCAAATAATGTTCAACAAGATAAACTTTCCTATATATCAAAAGCTATCTAGAATAATAAAAACCTCTTTAGAGTTATGAATGCTGTGGATTTCGAGGATGGGTCACTTCCAGCGACTACATTTTCGCTTTTACTGTAACGCAAAAATGAAAAATAACCTCCTTCTGTGTGTTTTCAACAGCAAATCAGTTCTTCAATAAAAGAGTTCATTTTCTTCTCATCTTCCAAATTCTTGAACAATAGGTATAGAAATGATATTGTTTCCCGGTTACTTGTGATTTACTTCCTATATTCCTAACTGTATACAAGCTTGAATACCAGGGTCAAACAAGTAACTTCGCACTCATAATTTGTAGTCAATTGAGATTAGCTAAAAGTAATATTTTTATTTCAAGTAACATTCTCCGAGCTTCTAATGCATTCGGGCTAAGAAAAGCACGAATTTCGAAGCAAGGATAGGATATATTTTGTGAATGATAATGCCCATAAAAAACATACATATATCGACAAAATAATTTTAACCTTAAATCCAGAAAAAGATTAAGCTACTCAAGGGGTAAGGGGACTTCCACTGAGGGTTACTTTAGGTATCACGTTAAATTAAGCAAAATTAACACATTGAGATCTGACATGCTTAATTGGTTGTATCGTGAATGGTATAAGTCTGAGATTTTGTGCAAATGTAGGGCGTGAAGTATTTTTACTATTGGTATTTGCTGTTTATTCCATGGTTACAAAAAGCAAAATAAAAGTTATATTTCTAAAGTGCAATTTTATTACGTCAAAAAATTATTTTCCATATCAGAAATGCAATGTGACCATAACATCAAATTACGAAGACTGATATATAATGTTGCTTTGGTAGAACATGTGAGAGGCGGACTTTGGAAAAAATGTTTTTTTGGCTCTTTTATCATAATTTTACTAGAACCTTCGTTCTTTACTAATTGGGGGCTACTATAGGCATTTATTTCCTCGGGCTACGTTAGGTGTATCGTAATATGAAATGGTCTTGTGAGATTAATTAAAGAAATTACGGTTACTTGTATAGCTCTGAGGAGGGCGACTGGGAAGGCAATAAAGTGTCTATTATAGTAGATCATGTTTACCCAAAAGCACTAATACAACCTACTCAAGAAAGTGTTACCTTCGTTTCAATTTGAACCCATATCTCTTGTATTACATAGCCTTTTCAATTAAAAGAAGTCTGATGTGAGGAAAACTGATAGTTTGAGTAAACCACAGCATTACATAAAATGCTTCGACATAATTTCGTGGGGGTTCTCACGTTTCTTAACATGAACTTCCAGTTTATTCTAAAAACAATAAGTTGTTTAATTCTATCGTTCCTTTTATACAGGATGTTTTTGAACTACACCGACAATCGTCGGAAGGAGATAACTCACATCAAAGCAGAACGAAAGTTCCAGACAAATTTTCCAAATCTGCATAATTTCCGAGGTACATGCTGCCAAAAGCATGCAAAACGTACTTTAGAGTACATATTTTTCACACCATGAACAGTAAAGCATATGCGGAATGGCACTGTCAAAGACTTTAAGCCTGTTCTATTTGAAAATACATAATTCAAATTCCTCAACGGGTACGCAACAGATTCCCCAAAGGAATTAATGGTTTAAGGAATATTTTAGAAGTAGAGGTAAGTTAAAATGAACATAAATTAAACGACTTCCCGTGTGAGTGAAGACGACTTACGTCATCCCCAGCACCCAATCAAACAATGATATTCAATCCCTTTGATAACAAATAAGTAGAACTTTCGATGAAACTATCAAATACTTACTTATGCTTGTTATGCAACCACGCATTTTTTTTTTAGAAAATCGTCATTGTATGGAATTTAATTGAGATATCAATTTGGCGCAAACGCATTGTTTTTACCTGGTGGAAATCCGTCCTATTCATGTTTATTTCGATCCATCTTGACTTCAGAGAATTTCTGAGAATCCCCTAATTGCTTTGAGAAATCCCTTGCCCTTATTGTGGAATTTGGAAATATGCATGTTTGAATAATGCAGATTTGAGGTTTTTGATGGCACCATGCTGCATCAGCTCTATTTTTCATAATGTTAGAAATATAAAAGTCTAAAGTTCATTCTTCCACGTTTTCGGTAGCTTCGAAACTATCATATTTAACCAAAGTAAAGTATAGCAGTATAAAGAAAATAACTTTCGAAAGTAAATCCCTTTCTCACGAAATAGTAACAGCTAGTGAAATAGCAATTACAATTCAATTACGAGAATAACACGAGCATATTATACAAACATTATATTGGTGTTCGCATCGGACCAGAAAGTATAAATTAATTTATTGAATAGTAAGTTAAAATTATTTAAAATGTAACAAGATATTAATAAGTAAATCTTACTTCTAAAGCTGATTCTTTCACAGATTCATTAAACAGAGGAGCTGTTGATGGCTTTCTGACAGAGTTCCTTACCTGGAGGATTGAAAAAGAGTAGAAGTGAATAATGTGTTTTATATAACATAATCAACATTTCTTTTTTAACAATATATAAAGGACTACATAAAATGGTTTGAGCTTTAAGTAGTTCTATGTCGTGGTTCCCATTATTTGTATTTTAGAAAACAGCCAAATGATAATTTATAAGGGGAAAATTCGAAATATTATTACGGTAGCCATATATAAAAAATGCAGGTTCCAGTAGACTATAATGAAACGGAACATATATATTTCTGCGTATCTCGCCCTGTTTTACTCTGTTTAGTCATTATTCGCGCCATTTTTTAACACGAGGATAGGGTAGGGGATGTTGGAAGATAGTCGACAAGGGCCTAGTTTGCAGATACCATTTGCTTGGTGTGACGGAGAAATATATCTGGTAAAACCTCAGTCAGCATGGTCAGCCGCTGATTAAAGAATACCAGAGGTTATTACAATTTTGGGGCTGTTTGCTCCCTTTTAGGTTTGTTTTTACGCCGGCAGAATAATACGTCAATTTAGTAGATATAAGTACTTACCATTGAGCATTATATTTTTTTCGATTTTTGAGAAGCCTCTTTACCCTCTTTACCTTATAAGTTATGCACTACAATATTTATTCATATGTAGAATATTATTCTATTACTATTTATCTATTTATTATTTATATATGCCATTGTCGATTATTACAGCACTGTCTAATTAATTCAGATGTCTCACTTACGCAGTGCACTGATAGTGTTCTCATAGCATTACTCTTGGTATTTTACTCACATTTTTATATTGAAATTATTTTCTAATGTAATTAAAATAGTTATTCTTTAGCGAGCTAGCTGCAGTCCTTACTCATTAAACTCCCACCCATCACATATACAGCTCATACATAATGTTGAAAACACACATATAAAAAAAGTGCACTAGTCTATATTGGATGTCTTAATAAATTTAGTTCATTTTTATACAAATTAAACACACCCAAGCCATGGATTCTAAGAAACTAACTACTTGCTTGATTAGTTAATTTTCTAATTAACCTCATTTAATCATATTCACTTTCTATATAGTCTCACAAGGAAGGGTACCCAGGTGTAACACGTCGATTAAGATAAGATTGCACAGACATAGAGAACATAGAAAAAGAAGCGAAACTTATTTTTATATAGGCCAACAACCGCATTAAAAGAGTCAAATAGGGGCATAAACATGGGGTCAAAATTAGATTGTGTGGAATATTGCGAGAACGAGAAGAGATATAGGAAAAGGTTAAATGCACGAAATACTACCCATAGTCGATGCAAGGCAATGAGATAGAACGCACCCATGCGAAGAAAGCAGAACACCCAGAAATGAAACAATCACTTGTACAACATTATCACAATGTGCTACGGAAATAAGCGAACAGGGTGGCAAGAAGTAGGAAAAAAGAAGAAACGAAAACGGAAAATACGTTATCTTGCTTTGAGTGCATACTTCGCCCGTATGCGAAAGAGACGCAGATTCATC
>JAGDQP010063880.1:0-11656 GCA_022664845.1 Lepisma saccharinum
CCGTGTAATTTTGTCCGGTAAAAAGATATCCTGCAGTTTCATTCTCAGTTAAAATATTTCGGAGGTTTTGAAACAGTTCTTCCTCGGAAGCTTGTTGATCATCCTCGTATAGAGGGAATCGTCCATCAACCATAGTTGTCACCTCCGTTAGTTTCACTGCTGTACCACAGCATTCAAACTCTCTCTGAAATTCTTCAGGCTCCAAAAACACATATTCTCTCCTGGAACGTCGATACAATGTATCAACCGCTGTCTAGAAGATCATTAATTATGTTGTTAGAAAAGTGTTCACTTATTGTAGCCCATGCAACACCACATGCAGAATTAGCTACACACTGCGTGTTTCTGGTGTTGGGAAAGGGTATACGATCTGCTTGACTGCTGTTAGTAGCAGAAGCGTATACTGAACGAAATCCATTCATTTAAAAAAAATAGAAATACCTATGTTAATTTCTAAATATAAGATGATGTGTGCCTATATAATTTTCCAATCTAAAAATAATATGTTTTTAATCTAAAATATTTTTCCAACATACACAAAATGTATGAAAGCAAATTGCATACCAAATATTTATATAACAAGCCTTTTAAGTGAATCTTTCGTAAATAAAGTATCAAAGCATTTATCCATAATATAAAAAAAATAGTGTACATTCTACATTACACTATAGATCCTGACTTCAGGACTTCATCAATACAACATAATATGTAATACTAAATCATTATTAGATTAGGTTTCTCAAGAACATTGTTTTCAAAGACGGAAAAATTACATATCATGTATAGTTAACTGAACTGTAATAATGAAATAATATGCAGTGTATAATTAAATATTTATAATAATATATTATATTGTACAGAACCTCTATCGACTAGACCCAATTATTACCAACTACCTATTACCGCAAATATAAACAATATTTACAAATGAAAATGAATATGTACCTAACACATATTGGAAAAATGAAACAGAAATGAAATATAATATCAATTAGTTGGAAATAATTTTTAAAGCATTAAACGCAAAAATTCATATTAAGGAACAGTGGTTAATGTATTATCTAATAAACATATATACATATCCGAAAAAAAGATCGATACAATAAATATTTGCAAAATCTCATATCTTTATTCAACTTGAATATAGTAATCATCACACAATATTGCTACAAAAATAAAATATTAATTTTACACAATATTTATGGTAAAGAAGTACATATAAATCATTACTGATTCCTTACGTAGCAAAAACAACTAGCAAGACTATCATGTCATTTACAACATGTAATTTATGGTAACATATTATTGATAAATAATGTAAAAGTACTATTCATAAATAATTAAAAATATCGATATTACTTGAAAAACTTGAAGAAAATAATGAAAAGAGAGAAATAAGAACTTCAAACTTCGAAAAAAACTGGATATTTTTTAGTAATGTTGGTACATATTCAATTTGTATGCTTATTTTGTTTTTCGTTCTTAATATTGTTTTTCTATGTTACCAATGAAAATTGCTTAAACCATGCTGTCGGAGGAAGACAGACGAAAAGAGAAAGCTAATCTACACAATTTTAATTATTTTGTTTTTTTTTCTTTCCTAATAGATCCAATAGGCTTCTTAAACCCGTAACAACACACGCCCGTCTCCGAAACTGCTCACGGTACCACTCACTAGCTTTTTTCTTTTCTCCCGTTGCAAAATTAGATGGCGCTACCACCTAATCGTTCCTTGTGCTGCTGCCGTTGCAACCCCACTGCAGTGTGTTTCTAGCTCTTATAGGGGTCACACGATTAATTGTTCAGTCTGGCTTGCCGTCTGTCTGAGAGACGGCCGTGTGCTGTAACGTAATGGATGCTGTCCCTGGTGCTTCGCGTGCTGTGAGCGCAAACGATCCATCTTTTCGGAATGTTGTTACCCAGTGGTTGGAGGAGGTACAAGGGAGTGATGAAGATTTGACAGTGGATGAAAACTTTGCTTTAGAATCGGACCATGATACAAATTCAGAAGAAAGTGAAAACTCTCAAACATGTGATCCTGTTTCTTCCGCTGCATATTACGGTAAAAATAGATTCAAGTGGAGTAAAACAGCGTATGTAAGATCTTCTCGAGTGAGGAAACATAACATAGTGCTACAATTACCTGGATTACGTGGTAGAGCACGTGATAGTGACTGCAAATCCTGTTGAAGTGTGGGAAATTTTTGTAACTGGTAATATGTTGAATGATGTACTAATGTGGACAAACCAAAAGCTAGAAAAGAAAAGACTGTCAGAGAAAGGGAACTTGCAATATTATCATGACGCGGACATGACCGAATTGAGGGCATTTATTGGTTTTTTGATGTATTCAGCAGTTTTTAAGTCAAATGATGAGGATTTTAGAAACTTATTTGAAACAGACGGGACATTTTTCGATGTGTGATGTCCAGAAATATTTTTAACACTTCTTTCATATTTACAATTCGAGAAGGCAGATACCAGAGAAGAAAGAAAAGGAAAAGACAAATTAGCGCCCATAAGTGAACTTTTCGAGCAGTTTATAAAGAACTGTCAAGAGGTGTATATCATTGGCACTTGTGCTACTGTTGATAAAATGCTGGTTAGTTTTAGGGGACGTTGTAAATATAAAATTTATATGCCAAAAAAGCCTTGTAAATATGGTTTGAAGATAACGTGTTTAACAGATGCAAGGAATAGTTACCTTCAAAATGCGTATGTGTATGCTGGAAAAGGTAGTGATGGCCTAACTTTGTCTCCTGATGAACTAACGCTAAGCACACGTACAAAAGCTGTTGTGAGGTTAGCTAGACATATTTTCCATTCTAATCGTAATATCACAGCTGATAACTGGTTCAGTTCGATTGAATTAGTAAATACTTTGAAATCAATAGGACTGACATTTGTTGGAACACTTAAAAGAGACAAAAAAGTAATTCCCCTGAATTCCTTCCGCAAAAATCACGAACAGTAAATTCTTCTTTGTTTGGCTTTACACATGATATGACTTTAGTATCCTACGTTAAAAAAAAAAACCCGAAAGGCAGTGATTCTTGTTTCCTCAATGCATAACACAGAATCTTATGATCGAGAAACAGGCAAGCCAGAGGTCATTTCGTATTATAATCTAACAAAAGGTGGTGTCGATTCCTTAGATGAAAAATGCGTCATGTATAACACTGGTAGGTGCACCCGTCATTGGCCTATGGCTATTTTTTTAGGATACTGAATATAAGTATGGTAAACGCCTTCATTCTTCACCAGGCGTACAAAAATAATGATAGTTACCTTAGACTGGACTTCACCAAGGAACTTGAAAGGCAACTTGTAATACCTCACATGCAAAGAAGATTGGAAAGTGAAACTCTTAGTTATGAACTTAGGCTCTGCATAAGACGTGTTTTGAAAGAAAAGGACGATCTTCCTGTTTTTAAGGAAAAGTTGGCCTGTTCCTGTTTTTGAGTAAAAGGAAAACATGCTACACCTGTAATCTCCAAAAGAAGAGGAGGACGGCATATATGTGTCACACGTGTCGGAAGAAAATTTGCCTTGAATGTTCTGTTAAGGTTTGCCGCCACTGTACAAAGGAAAAAGTAAAAAAAAAGCAAAACAACTTGACGTTTTTGTTTTAAGAACATTAATTAATCTTGATCACAATGAAAATGGAAAAGATATTGGTCTTTGGTACAGTTTATAGTCACTCAAATATTGAAATTTATAACCGAGTTTAATTTTTCATTTAAAAGCATGACTTTTTAGACGCCCTGTATTATTTCTTAAAATGTTTGTCTTCTTATAAGTTTGTGTATTTTTTATAAAAAGGCCCCTTTGAATTTTTTTCATGTGGATCATGTTGTTTCTGTGGACTCAAGTAAAAGTGCTTTTTCAATAGTAATATAGTACTATCAAAATATGCACAAGTTTTCGTCAATGTATTTTGCTTTGTAATAGTTCTCATGTAACGAATTTTGTAACGGCTATTTGCATTTATTCTGTCCAGTAAGCATTGGCAGAGAATAAAAATGCACAATTTTTATTCTTCAGTACAAACATTGGTTAATAATAACTGTAAATTCCAGAGGGGGTCTCACAGACGGACCTGTGTTATGTCAAAATCTCTGGCGTGTGTTGTTACGGGTTAAAACAAGAGCACATAAATATTTGCGCCAAACCCATTGGCTGCCTCTTGCGACAGAAATGTTAAGGTTAATTTTGTTTCTTTTTCATACCTTGATATAGCCGAGCAGCTCCGCTACGTCAGAGAATTAACTGTCGTCGTTTGCGAACCTCCGATTACGTTCTCTGTAGTCATAGCAAAATTTAGTCTTGAAAGATTTAGAGGGAACGGACCAATCTTGGTTCATCCCCCCAAAAGCTCTCTTTCCTTAATCTTTAGATAGAATTTCAGTTCCAAGTCGCATCGTCCTTTCTAAGCAACAGCGACGGAAACAAAAAGATATTTTCTACTATTCACCTAGTTTTTGTTTTTTGCTTCGTCAAATATATTCAATAGACTAGTTAAAAGAAAAGAGCACATATATCTTTGAATCAAATCCATCGGCTCGCTTTTATTTTAGAAATTATAATTAAAATTTTGTACGTATTGTGATCAACTTGATTTACTTGAACAGCTCCGCAGCGACAGAGCAGCCAGAGTCTACGTTTGCAAGCGTTAACATCTCGATAAAGTTATTTTTCTCGCCGTAGTAAAATGTTATTATGAAGGATTTAGTGAAAACGGAGCGACCCATGATCGTACCACAATAGGTCTTATTTCCCAACTTTTAAACAAACTTCCTGTAATAAATAATATTTTCCATCTTTAATATTCGTTACATAAATTTATAGCTTCTAGTTGCGAATGCTTTTACTATTCGATGATTTGAAATTAAAAAAACTTAACCTATTTCGTGCGTAAAGTTAACGCGTTCCCAACGGTGCATGGGAGCTATCCGGGTACTCATCATCATTGAGATATTTTTCAACATTCATAAATCTAAGAATTATATTACTTTTAATAATACTTTATCCTAGATTAGAAGCGATTTTACAAAACGAAATAACTAAAAAATCATAAATTGGAATAACGATAATGTTACGTCAGTATGATATATTTATTTCGATGTTACCAATAATGTTTTATAAAATTAACACACAGTATGTCGAGTGAGCGATAGCGATCAAAAAGAGGTTCAGAAAGGCAAAGTTAAATTATCTTTTTAAAAAATACACGATGTGTAACTCTATTAAATGACAATATCTATGATTTCTCCATTTAGGATTTCAAAAGGGACTCCCTATGCGTACTAAACATAATCCCTTGCTGTTTAATAAATAAAGGCTAATTTACGACTTTAAACAAAATTTTATTACTACTTCTAATACGAAAGATGTGAATAGTACCAATACTAAAACTATTGGTATTGTTAGTACTTAAAAGATGATCCTGTAACCATAAACTTCACAATACAATTTATTATTACAAAAATTAATTTTATTTAATTTGATTATAAATATGAAATTTACCTTATCGTTTTCCAGATGAATGTTATGTTTTATGAATATTACTCTTAGTAACAACTATTATCTTTTAACATATAATCAACTCTGTTCACTACAGGTATTCCTTTTTTATCTAATTTTACACTTGTCGTTAACTTTTCCGATTGCACATTAAGAAACACTTACTGGCAATAAAAAGTTGTTGATTTTCAATTGTTTTTTTTAACGTTCAAAGCCAATATTTACATCGATTTTAGAAAGTAACAAATAATTTATACCAGTTAAAAAAAGGATTTAAAAAACTCACGTATTCAATACATACGGTACTAGATTTCATGTTACTTAATAAATGCAAGTACAGCCATATATTTCAATACGAAAATAAGAACATGTTGTAGGGTTAAGGCTCATTTTCATGAATCCTTGCGTCCGTTCCTCTCATTACGATTACGGTAAGTGATAAATTAAAACACATGTTTTATTAGGTGCACTACGTGCAACATTTATTTCAATTGGCTATTCACTCTAATCGGAATTGAAGCAAGCAACGCAAGCTTCCAAGAAAACCAATCATTACTGCATGGTTCTAGTGCATTCGTTTACTAAATTAATTTTATTTTACTTTTCATTTCAAGTTATATTTTAGTATTACACAATAAGAAACATTTCATATTAGATATGTAAATTACTTTTTTAAATAATTGTTTTTTTTAGAAATCTATATTTAAATCGAAATTAGCAAATAACATCTATCAATTTATTTAAAATATTTATAAAAATGTCAACATATTCACTGCAGACAGTAGAAAACATCTACTACATTTTACGTAGCCTTGTAAATGCAAGTAGACGGACGCTAAAACATTTTGCAATATTAACGATAATTTTCATCAAAGCTTGCGTTTCTTGTTTTAGTTAGGATTAGGCTGAATAGTTAATTAAAAGAATTGTTTTATTAGATTATTCACGTGCAATACCTATTTCAATTAGCTATTGAGGCAAATAGCAAGTGAAATAACCTTTGGAATATTTCAAGGAAAGCAACTGTTGTTACATGCTTTCAAAAAAATGATTATATAAGGTAATACTTTTCCCAGTAACGTTGTACTATAAAGCAATAATATAGTAAACTGAATTTATTTAGCTTTCCATAACTGTTGCTTACGAAAATTATAATAAACTATTGTAACCTGAAACATCACTTTACGAACAACAAATACGAGGGTAGGTTGATAAATTCTCAGCCTACCTAGGTTCGAACCCAGCAATACATAAATGTTATATACCTTCATAAAGCTAATACGTTTTTTTTTCAGGTCCAAAGTGAGGATGGCAGCCCAGGTTCCAGAAATTAGTAAATTTGAAGATATTGCGTGCATCAAGTACCTCTTCCTAAAGGATACTCGCCGAAGAAGACCCACAACGACCTTGTCACGACATTGAAGGACAAGGCACCGTCGTATGCCTCTGTGAAGAAATAGACAGTGAATTTCAAACGTGGGCAGTTTGGGCTGGAGGATGAGCCAAGGTCCGGCAGACCAATTTCTGTGACCTCTCCTGAGATGATTGACGCCATTCACCGGATGATTCTCGACAATCGCCAAATCCCTCAAACGGATAGAGGGCGAATTGGACATTAGTCAGGAACGGTTGAGGAAGATTATTCATGAAGACTTCGTATGAGGAAGGTCGCGGCACAATGGATTCCGAAACTTTTGAACGCCGATCAGAAACGTGCACTGGTGGAGGCAAGTAAGGCAGTTTTGTCCCAATTTCAAGCGGATAATGACAAATTTTTGCAACGACTGGTAACCGTGGATGAAACGTGGTTGTACTTCAACGATCCCATGACAAAACAGCAATCGGCGGAATGGCGACATAGCGGTTCTCCACGTCCAAAGAAGACTAGGACACAGAGGTCCTCTGCAAAGGCCTTGCTACGGTCTTCTGGGATTGTGAAGGAATCCTATTAGTCGACTCCCTGCAATATGGTGAAACCAGCATTGCAGCTTATTATACATCTCTCCTGGACAAACTGAAAGCAAAATTGAAGGAAAAGCGACGTGGAAAACATTCAAAAGGGGCAATCTTTCTCCAGGAAAATGCACCCTTACACAAGGTACGTCTGACATTGGAAAAATTGGAGGACCTACGGTTCCAGATAATTCAGCATCCACCTTATTCACCGGATTTGGCTCCATCGGACTATTACCTGTTTCCCAGATTGAAAATGTTTCTCAAGGGAACGCATTTCGATGGTGCCGATGACGTCATTTCTCGAACAGAGGCCTGGTTTGAAGAGCAATCTTGCGACTTCTATTTTTCTGGCCGACAGGCATTGAAGCAGCTATGTGGAAAGTGTATTGCGCTAAAATGGGAGTATGTTGAATAAAACCACCAAGCAATGCTTGCTATCTACTTGTTTTCTTGGTGAGGCTGAGAACTTATCAACTTACCCTCGTATATTAAATACTTTATTACAGCTTAAAAATACTATTCTACAAAGTCATTCTCATGTTAATTATCATATAGGAACATCTGCCTCAACGCCTGTGCTCCAATAACGTTAATTGCCCCAAATATTATTTATTTCATATTTTTTTATTTAATCTACGTGAGATAAATTTCTTTGTGTCAATCATGTCAAATTATAATTTTAATTATTTTTAAAAATTGTTATTCTAAGTTTGATATTAATCATATTGCTTTTCTAGTAGTTTATTAATTATATGTGTTTAATTAAATAATTCTAGTACCTTGTTGTTATACGAATGATGTAATAAGAAATATATTTATTAGTAATATATTTATAATTACTTGTTTCCACATTAGAAACAGAAAAAAACAATAATACCTGAGATAATGCTATGGAAACTATGAAGAAGAATGTTTTCGCGAAGGGAAATAAAAATATCAAACTAAGGAGCGAAAAGTTTTGTGTGAATATAATCTTTTATGCAAATGGTATTTTTGCACATGCTTCATAAGTGCACTTAAACTTCAAATATATCATGGATATTAATAAGATTGATTAAAAGATTGTTAATGTGTCCCACAACAAAGTTATAAAGGCAAATATAACTAAATCTAATGAAAGAGAAGCCTTAGCATTGAATACCGAAAATTCAGTGTCTCAGAAAGAAAATATCAAAGGCGAAACAATGTGTAAGAGTATTCCTACTTTCAGATTCGAACAATTAACTGACACCATTACCAAACCGAAAATGAACACAAAAACAGAAACAAAAAGTATGCAAAAGAAAAGAAGACTCAGGAAGTATTTATTGAAGAAACAAGTCACGAAAAGATTAAGAGAAAAATTACCAAATTTTGCAACGGATATGGTAATTAACTACGTTGCGGAAGACTTTGTCTCTTTCATACATAAAAATTAAAAATATACAAGACCTTATTACTTGTTACATTTTCAACTTTTATATATGGAAACTATAATAAACAGTACAGTTACCATGAACTGTAACTTTTAGTTGAGTGCAATACTTGGTTTGTTTCTTTAGTTTAAAGCAATTTAGCGCAAGCAATAGTATATATAATAATAATAAACTGATGACATGTGAAATACGTAACCAAATAAAGGCTAGAAAATATTTTTTTCGCTTTTAATTATGTAATTGAAACTAATCTGAATGGACAAAATATAATCGTAAATTTTGCGTTATATAATCACCTGTAGTACTACATCAACAACAACTACTACTACCAATATTACTACTGGAATTACTACTTCTACTACTACTGCTGCTGCTGCTGCTGCTGCTGCTACTATTAATACAACTACTTACTCTTTGCAGTGATTTTCTATAAAATAAATATATATCAACTGACTTCACCTAACCTTACGAAATGCTTTCCGTAAATAATATTTCGCGAGAGCGGGGGTCATTTAGTCCCTTAAACTATGAGTATATATTAATGTGTCAAGCGGAGTATATCTGTTATTATTACTAAAATTTATAATAAATGTTTCAATTTAGAAAAACTTAGCAATTTCTCAGAAAACGCTGAAATTGTTATTTTAGACAACCACCCCTCTTACTGCAACTAATATAAACGTTACACTAGAACTCAGCCGCGACTGGTGAGGAGGATCCAGTGTTCCATGGCACTACCAATGAATAACGGAGAAAAGTTTGTTTATTCCATTATCTCGTATCATATAAAAACACAGTTCTTTGCTATATTTGTAACCTGTTCCAATGAGATCTGTGTCATTCCACGCTACGATTCGTTACTCTTTAAATCACGCTGGAGCCAGCTTGAATATCGTCGCTTAAGAAATAACACCGCCTATGTGCCAAAGAGCACAAGTTTCACAAGGTTTCATTAGACACAAAAACTGAAGGATATAGGCGGTGTTGTTTTAGTAGAGGAGATAGCCGGTGTTAGAACAAAGGTGATAGCAACGCATTCTGTTGGATTTTTGTCGAAATACGTCGTCAGATCGTCTTAAATGCATGGAGAAACAAAAAAATAAAAAAAAGGTCAGCAATTTTGCAAAATGTCACTTAGGCGGTGTTGTTTCTTAAGCGACGATATGGCTCTCCCTAATGTCCTAAAAATGATTTTTGCGTATGTGCATGACTGAGGAAGAAACTTCAGAGATACTATCCTTTCCCATATTAGTAGTCTTTTATCATTGAAAATGTATTGCTATTTAGATCTAAGAAACCAGACTTTCTTTTTCAGGTTGAAGCGAGGCATTTTGAACCTATGTAATAATATGTAAATTGAAAGTGTATATCTTTGTGTATGTAAATTCTTTTCTTTATCCCCCCCCCCTTCTCTAAGGCCGTCCTACCCCATGTTTTATCTATTCTTTCTTATCATACTCTTTATTATTAGGTTAAGATTTAATAGTTGATATCTTTTTAAATTAATATGTATGTTGATTATGTGCAGAAACTGGAGAGATAATTAATACAATTTACACATCACAGCTATGATGAAACGAAAGGTACTATGTTGAATTAAGGGGAAAACGAAGTATTTTCCAAAATAATTAATACATTTGTAATTTTCTTGTAAGTTAGTTCAGCCAGCTTCAGTGAGTTTCGAGAGCTGGAAAAACAGAATTTTGGAAGGGTCAATGCGTATTTTCGGAAGTGAGAAGGTGGAAAATTCCACTCAAGTAACTGTAAATCCCTTGTTTTGCTGTGTCTCTTTGTACCTTCAGAAGCCAGATGAGCCCCGGCCTGAAAAGTTTGTCAGGAAGGAAGAGTCGACTGCAAAAAGGGTCGGACAAGTTTAACCCCCCCGCCTCCGCGGATCGGGAATGCATCCAGTAATATATTGAAGCAATTTTTCGGATAGAACACAGTATGTTCTCAGTTTTGGTAGGAGTAACATCTCCGAGAAAGCCCTCTTCGTCACTAAGCTACCGAGTTGAATTTTAAACTCAGAATTTGAAATGATAGTCTTATAAGATAGGGTCCGGTTGGCGGTTATAAGGGCGAGAAGACTTCAGTGCAGCGAATATGTAAGTACTCTGTTTCTGTTTTGTATGCGACGAACTGGATACGATTTCGATTTTTGTAAAACTTCTGCGATCTGAATTAATGTTTGATTTTTTGGGGAAATTTTTCGTATGAACACCCTCTCAAAACCGATCCATGCACACCGATGAAAGAAGGAAGGATGACCAGTCGATTCCTGTGTGAGTTCCAATAAATTACGCTGGGGATACTTCATGAATTAAATCGTGACGTTCCCAAGGCTGATTAATTGGAATCTCACTGGCATCAAGATAATGACGAGCGGCAGGAATCGCCCCGAATCGCTTAACGAATTCTCCGAATGCAGATGTGTGCCAAGTGGTAAAATAACTATTCATGAAATTGTGTTTATTTGTCTTCGAGGGGTATGTTCATGACTCATAAGATCGTCACGTCCTGGTTGTAGGTTCAAACCCCGTTTTTAAGCAAGTTGTTCATTTTTGTAAGTAGTGAATTTAAATTTGAATATCATTACTCGAATTGACGTCGATTTTAGTCCGATACGAAACGCCTCTTACCTCAACTCTCCACGATCTTCGATTCAGAATCAAACTTGTAAATATAATATATATGTTTGTGCTAATCTAAATCCTGTGTGTATGATCTATTATTTACGAAAAGCGCTTTCCTTGTCCAAGCAT
>JAGDQP010063882.1:0-11656 GCA_022664845.1 Lepisma saccharinum
GGCGGCCATTTTGAATCTAATATGGCGACTTTTAGTAAATTTGAAAATACTTTCCTTATCTACTAGCGATAATGTTCTTCCATACTAAATTTCATTTCAATAGCCCCAGCCGTTTAAGCTCTCTATTCTATACAACAATGGGTTTGGCGGCCATTCTGGATCCAAGATGGCGACTTTTTCAAAATGTTGGATTTTCCCTTTACCTACTCATGGTCCTACACCTTCATACAAAATTTGGTGTTTCTAGCTCCAGTAGTTTGGCCTGTGAATTATGATGATGAGTCAGTGAGTGAGTGAGTGAGTGAGTGAGTGAGTGAATCAGTGACCATGGGGCTATATAGTATATGGATGGACGTAAAGTATACAGACTCTGTTGAACTGCATAGAAATATGTTATTGTTAAGATTTCTTGAAATACCACACGTGTGTCGACTAAAAATGTATGCAAACTGCCATAGGACAATCTATTAACTTGATTATGACGTGAATTTGTTTATAAATTATTTTAAATAAACGATTTTCGAGAAATAAAAAAGGAGTTAAGACGTTCGACAGCTATCCGGAAAGTGCCGGGTTCAAATCTTTCCGAGATTAAGATTTTTTTTTATTCTTATTCATTCATAAGTACATTGGTTCCCTTTCTTAATACTTATGAATGAATGCTAAATTTTCTATCTTTTAACATTTTCAACATTTTGTTGCGTCGTTTTCGTGTACAAAAGACTAATATTTGATCTTAATAGAATGCCTTCAATGAAAGCAAAGTACACAATAAAGGTATATTCAAACAGGATATATTCCAAGCATTAAGAAAGATAGCACGTAGATCACATTACCGACACAATTATCATGCATAATTCTAGATTACTGATTTCAGAGACTATCCTGTGTACATAACAAAATTCACTCTTGAATTAGACCATAGTATTTACATTTTAAACACATTATTCTCCACGAGATCGCCCTTTATTCAAACATTAATTAATTCACCATACGTTGTAATCATGAATAACCCATAGAAACTCTTTCTTAAACAAAAGGGGAAGCAATCGGTCATCACAATATCTTTACCTCTGACTTTAAACTAATCAATTGTACTACTCTGCTGTTGAAAAAACGAACATTTTATCTGAATGGAAGGGAATTCAAGTTAAAAAATATGTCTATGTTCCCATCTATATGTACTACCATAGACCCATCTTTTCTCCGATGAAAATTCACTCTAAAATAGTGGTATCTCTTCTCGTTCTCGAAAGATGAAATATTCCGCACAAATCGAGCAGAATTCCGCTCTCTGAATTTAGTGCTTAGAGATCTGAAATTTAACACATTTTAAATCCGATGTCAGTGACTGATCATGTAGAAATTGTCCAGCAATTGTTATCCTCTACAGCTTCACTCACTCAGATCTTATCCACTCACCTCGTACTGTTTTGAAATAAATCTGTGCCGGTATTTCTAAATCAATGATCACTAATTTTCAGATAATAATTGTGCTGAAAGAGGTTTATAAGGTTTAATTTAGATTGACGGACACCTGTGTAGTTTTCATGGTAAAGACACTTTAAGAAAACAATCCTTTCACCTATTAGATATGATCGGCTGGACCTATTACATCTAAACCCTTTATTCTGATACATTGGGCAACTTTCCATGTGTAGTCGCACCATGAATTTAATCATAATACTGTTTTCCACGGCCACGAGACAAAAATATTAAAACTAATCTTTACGTCGCCCCCATACATCCGTTTGGAGCCTCGCTGTCTTTAAAGAACTTACGTTTTATTAAGTTGTTAATTATATTATAAAGAAGGTTATTAATATTTACTTACCTATAGTATACACTGCGATCAGGCTCCCTCGTCGATCTCGTCCTCTCAAAAGTCTTAGAATGTTAAATTTAATAAAATCCACATACTTTAATGGATCTCCTGTACAAACGTAGTCTAAAAATTGATGCTTTCCTTTGTAATATGTTATGAGCTGTAATAGTAACCAAACCTGTATCATTATTAATCAAGAGAGGAACTAGTATGTTAAAATAAAATGATATGCAAATATCTTTGTACCTACAGTAGAATATTTATGTAGCGTCAGTGATTCCACCAGACTGCACCAAATCCTCGATAGTACACTCCCTGCAAAACTTTAACATTTTGATGGTAAAAGATATGGAAACCATACAAAACTCCACTTAAGTTCTAACAATTTAGACTTTAAACACCCTAACTGAAAATCGTGGCGGAATCCCTGTAGCGTTGATGAAAAAGTCTAAAATAATGTTGAAAATATCAGAGAAAATCATTAAAATACTTCAGGCAAAGATAAAAGGCGCTCAATAAATTTATTAAACCATAGAAAGAAAACTGCAACTCGAAAGTTGGACACCCACCAACAAACACACGCATAAACAAACACTCTGGAACTAAAACGGGCAATTTCAATTCAAAATAGGTTCGTAGGAAGGACAAAAAAAATTCGGACCTAAGGAACTATGACACACATTGAAATATTTATAGTAGTCAGCCATATAATTCTGTGGAAGAAACGGATTCAATTTCCAGCGGAGTTTTGTAGCTGTCTTATTTGTATAATTTAATTTGCATAGTTTCCCCAGTGTTAATAGCTATGAATAGTAAAAGCAACGGTCTAAGGCTTTAGGTCAAAGACTCGAAGGTCCCGGGTTCGAGTCCCGGACGGGACGTTTGTATCTTCTAGCACGAACGTGACGGATAAGCGTGACGGGCCGAAGTCAACAGCTACTAGACTGACCCATATAACAGAAAGTTTACCAAAATTTAGTAGTAAAATCAACCATAGACAGCTACACGTCACCTACTTCAATGAAGTCTTAGCTTTGTTTTATTCTGGTGTTGACCATAATTTGATAGTTTCTCCGCGTTGAGAAGTTGTTCGTTCTTCGTTCACACTGCACGAAAATATGAGATTTTTAAGTCTGTAGAAGTGTATCGCAAAGAAACAAACTTGAAAAAGCATTTGAAGGTGATGCTCTAATCCTCAGATTTCGTTACTTTTGGGGGCATTTCAAAAGTGGACAAACTGTAAGATCATGTGTCAACATACCTGACAGGTGAAAAGAGTGACACATTGGAAGAATCGTTTACAAGAACCACCGAAACGAACAGTTTGGCAGCATTGAATATTGTGTCGAAATCTACCTACGTTTATCACGCTTTTGAACATTATTTTGAATATTACACACACTGTTAACAAACTATTTTCTTCACTTTTGGCATGTGAATAAGAGGAAACCATTATGGAAGTATCCGGAACAACGAGAAATGTAATGAAAAAAGTGACTGCATTTGACGAAACTTGGATGAACGCTCATGACCGACAAACCGAATAAAATAATCGTAGTACAATAATAAAGTATGACAAAGAGCGTAGTAGATTCCCGGAAAATTGAATTGTGCTATTTAGGCGACAAATAATTAACATACAGGTGAACGAGCAGAGTGGCGATTGAACATTAAATAAATCAGAAACGATGGAAAGTGTTATATGTGAAGAAAAAATACAGTAAGTTTGGCGAAAATTATTAATGAAAGGTCGTCAAATATAACGACTGTAAATGGAAAATGTTATTACCATAGTGAGAAACTACCCACAAAAGTAGCTAAATTAAATGTGATTTGATGCGGTTAATGTATGATGGTCAAGGGAGAAACAACACATCTCTCAATATGGTCAACGTATGTTTTTATTCTGTACTGAAGTTTTTAACCTCGCGAGTAATATCAAGAAAATTGAAACTGAGAATGTACAGAACGCCTATTATGTCGGTAATCCTTTAAACATTGGACCTTGACAGATGAACACAAGACCTGAGAGTGTTTGAAAGTCAGGCTTTAAGATATACATATTCGAAATTGCACAAAATAATCGGAGAATGGAAGATACTGCATAATGAAGAAATAATGAATTATGATTCATCCAATATTATAGAATAATGAAATGATGAGGGCGAAAGAGAAGAAAAGACATTAAATTCTTTAGCGGTTGAGAAATCGGAGGTAAAGAATCAATTGGGAACACAGAGCCGGACAATAGGATGACAATATTAGAAGTTATATTCAAGAGATATGTGTTCCTGATTAAACTGGTTGGATCTCTTCCATGATTGAATCTAAAAACGGACGTTTGAACTTCAGGGTTTCTAAGTTAGTTAGTTAGGTATTTTAAGAAACTACGCCTTAGAAAACTAGTCTTAACGAAACATATAGTACTACATGGTATTTATAAATGATTAGCCACGATTTTATTCATTTAATCAGATGTGTTTTACTGAATTTGGTAAAGACAACATTTAAGTATATCTGTAGTAAATTACTTAATTGAGAATTATAAGGATGCAACGATAATTCATATGCAATATGAACAATTCGGAAAACGAAAACGTTACGACACGACACATCATCATTAGAAAGCTCAATGAAAAATATCTTATATTCGTATATCTAAGTAAAGTCTCGTTTTTTTCATCTATCTGTATTTTCACAATTGTCAGTCTTTTGTAGAGTCAACTCGATCATCTCCTCACAGTTACTCATGCACTAAATGAACAGTAATGGTCTCTCTCAGTGACAGTTCAGCCCTTTAATTGGCGGCGTTTGCTTTCAAGTAACATAAATTTTCAACGGGGTTATATGTGATTGATTGTATGAATTGTTCCTGTGCTTGGCACTGATGCTGCCGAGCAATATCTTGCGTCTGCTGATTCACATTTGTTTCAAAACTATTGTCGCTTCTTTCTTGATAGAAGTCTCTTTGCAGCAGATGGCGGGAGCCTGCCATGCGTGAGCAGTTCCTGCATGTTGTTTATTGTGTGATATTGGAAGATTTCTTTTGAGGAATTTCTACAAAAATTTGTGAATGAGTTAGGTTAGTAATGGTCTCCAATATCCACATAAATTATTTATTTGTAATTGTTGGTTTTGCATAAATTGATACTAAAACAATGATGTTGACCACAGGCAACATTGCCATTATTTGCTGAGTAGGGAAAACAAAGCAATGCTTATTATTCGTAAGTTTTATATAAGTCATCGCATATTTATAGAGCTTAGTAGCAATGTTTTCGAGGTAGCAGCTAATCGGTCAGTGAAGAGATATATTCTATACTGCGACTGACACAGTGGCGTAGACGAATTTGGGGAAATATTGCTGTGCAAATTTGCCATTTATATAGCATGTGCCCCAAAAATGGGTTTCATTCAATGCATCGTGTAATCGTGAAGCAGCGTTATTCTAGAAAGTGTACCATTGCCGATAATAAGGAAAAGTTTGTATGAGTATTATGATCATAGGCGGTTCTAGGGTGAGGCCGGGGGGGCTAGGCCCATCTCCAGTTTTTAGATGGATATAGTTCAACGAATAGCCTTTTCACCAAGCATCAAGTCATTAGTAACTACCGGCCTCTACAGTTCTTTGCTATATTTATGGTAAAAAAGGTAGATGTAGGTACTGAAAGGATGGATATTCCACTACACATTGCAGCAAGTGTCGTGTGGTTCTGTGGTTTGTGTCAAACCGAAATTTTGTGCCTTTTCATCGCAAACAATGAACAAATGGTGCAGAAGCGTCAATATGCTTTGTCTGCGTAAAAATGTGTCAGAATAATTAAAAATGTGTTTTCACACGTATGTTCAGGAAAAAGTTGTTTATGTTTCTTTCTGACAGAATTTACTTCATTTATGTATTTCCAAATCTAGCATCGCTGCCTTCAAGCAAAATTCTATCTGAATATATTTCACCAGCAGTTGGCATTGTTGCTTTCAGGTCACAAATGTATTTCACTATAGTTTACTAGAAGTTGGCAATGTTACTTACAGGCAACATATACTGTATCCTTTATTTGTATGAATAAATTTGTATGAGCATAAAATATGGATATTAGAACCACCAAATATACAGAAAAAAATATTGAATATTTTTTTCTGCTATCCAGTGGCACTTTGCCATTAAAGGGTTATCTTATTCAGTTTTCTAGCTTAATACATGATCGACTCTAAATGAATCCAAATCAAGGTTGTACATTTGACTGAGTAGACTCAAGAAGAGAACATGTGAAACAAAATGTAGAATGTGCATGATAATTGCAAGCTTACATAGGCAGAACAGTAGAGGCTAAATATGTGTATACATTGTTTTTATTGATATAACTGCACAAAAGCATGGAGAGATATCTGCTAGATTCTACTATTAGCTACCAGAAGAAGTTTCCTTTGTAGTAAACATGGTTATGCCAGTGGTGTTGTCTATTGTCTTCAAATCAGAGTAGACTAGTCTATTGAAGAACGTTTTCTTATTTATGGCATCGTTGATCATTGATCGTGGAAGTTTCGTCGAGTATTTGTGATTTACGGAAAACTGAATCAGTAACGGATCAGAGGAATTCGAAAGACCTCCAAATTTGAGTGAAACAAAGCTGACTGTGAATGAGCCCACATTACTGTCTTTCATTTCAGCAAGTCTCGCTATCAAGAAACTTTCAGTGTGATGAGGGATATTAGTAGTGTGATAAGATATTCAGAATCCTGAGAAAAATATCCATGGTCATGCATGTAATATTCCCTTTGTACGTAAGCTTGAAGACCAGATCGAAGAGAAAGAAGTTGTATTAAGACGTTTCTCAGGATAAAGAAAATGTACAGCTTGCTATGAGATCTACACTGACAAAGAAAAGAACCTCAGTGGTTACGAGCACTGTCGAAGCAATAGGTATGTGTTCGATTGGAATCCAAAGGTTTCTCGCGACGAACTTTCACACTCTTAAAGGATGAAGCATGATGTATAATATTCCATTTTGGAATCTATTTCTTTTTTTAAGATGGTTATATGTAAATACTGATCAAAGACTCCTCTGGATGGTACCCAGAGCTCTTTAAGGTTGATGAATGTAAATGCGAACACGTCTGATTTTTAAAGAATTGAGGTTCATTGAGCATCCTTCTTGTTATCTATGGGGTTATCCGAAAGATGTTCCACACAAAAATATCCGAACGATCTAGGAATGTGTCATGTACAATCTTAAGCCTCGGTCTTCAAGTAATTCATAAGATGTCGCTGGCCATGGTTAAAAGTTCCCGCGTGTGCATTAGTGTGCATAGATTTCATTTTCAATGTAAGTTTCAATAAGATCCCCAGTAACACACATGTTGACTTCTGTTTCATAGAACCTTTAGAATATCTACCTATCAACGTTATATTCAAAGCTATATCAAATGATAAACGTTTAACATGGAAACGTTGCATAAACTGCTGAGGAGACGGACATTTAACCGGTGTTATCGACATGAACTTTTTCTGTGTGCTACTTGGGATGAACTGAAAATTCTAGGTTACTAAACACAATAATCTATAATATTTTTAGTTGAGTACCGGTCTAGATAATGATAAACCTTTGAATGATAGTAACAATGCAAATCTCAATAATAGCCGAGAAGTGTCTAATTACTCATTGTTTCAACCTTTTTAAAAAATGATTGTATAGATGAAAGTTCCATCCATCTAGTAAAGTTGACTGATATTTTCCAGGAAAGAGTTGATTGTTTCTACAATGGGTAATAGGTGTCTCAAGGTGGTATACTAACCCTCCGATAGGCATCTTCTGGATCCATTTGACAATGAAGTAGACCGTTATATAAATAATTCATATCAGTTGCCACTTTTAGTCTTTTATCACCTATGGAAGAAGAAAAAAAAGATATTACATGAAACCCCGCATAATAAAATCAGCTTGAATCAAGCTTGTTTTGGCCTCAAAACGTCAAGTGAAAAAAAAACTGAAACAAGCTTATCGTGTCAAGCAAGGAGGTTGAATCTGGATTGAATTTGAACTATGCTTGATTTTTCAAAGGCATCAAGTCCCTTTTTACGCAAGGGAAAATCAAGCTTAGCTTGAAATTGGTTTGTTAAATTCAAACATGGCCTTTCGTCAAAAAATGCAGGATTTCGGGCTTAAATATCTAAAAGAAAGTGAAATTTAAATCGGTTAATTTTTGTAATAACATATTTTGATATAAAATTCTTTTAAAGCGAGATATTTTAAAAACAATTTTTTTCAATATGGCGGAGCGAGAGGCAATGCATGAAGGTTGATAATTTAGTATATTACTCATCATAAGAATCTCCGTGAAACTGTCAATTTTTAAAACTGCATCTTTTCCAGGCACAAATAATTTTAGATCCCTGTTATTTAGCTTAATATGCACGACCCTACTACTTCAGTAAGTTTTCGGTTACGGTAAAAAAAAATTGCACACACAGAAGTGTTCCCTAGAGTAGATTAGAATTAATTACGATCAAATTATCAATGGACTCTGTTATCCCGTCTTCTATTAAAATAAGATGAAAGGTCTTACTTTTAATCAGTTCGTTCAGTCTCTCCATCGCTTGAACTGTTTTCTCATCGTCTTCGAAATCTTCAAGTGTTGCTGAAACTGGTTGATCATCTTGTGTATCCTCATATAAAGAAGTTTTGCTGCTACTGTGAGATTGAGCGAAGACACTCATTTCAGGTGTGACCGACATCTTCTGTGTTATTGTTGAGTTTATTCCTGTTAAAATATAATGTTATTAGGCTCACAGTGAAGCTAGAAAATATTGTAAAAATAAACTTCTTTTTAAATATTAAGTGAAAATACCTGCCCGACATAAAAGATGTATAAAGATTTGATTAGCTTAGCTTCAACACGACTAACTGACCAAGGTAGACGGTTGATCTAAGGCGTCTCTAAGATCGCGTGTTCGAATACCATCTGAGACATGGATATTTCTACAATTTAACAAGCATTGCACAATCCTGGCGCACAGTGCGGCTGATTACAAAAATGGTGGTCAAAAGTAAAAAAAAGTAACTTGTTAGGGTTTTTTCATGTTGGGTTGGTTACAGTACATCTGTAATGGTCAGAAATTACCTATAAAAGTGTTTATTTCCTTTTACCTGTCCCAGAATAGGAGTCGCAAAGCTACCTTTATTCGATTTGCATCGATTGTGTTAATGATGCAGTAAACGACGCTCGTGTTGAAAGTTGTATGAAAGCTTCAGATTGAAGCAGATCATAATCAAATAAAATTGAATCAACGTCTGAAAGTACGTAGAATTATAAAAAATAGTTACAAAATAATAATTTATCAAATATAAATGAATAGTGAAACAATAATTGTTAATGATTTTTATTAACGGAAATCTTTAAAATACGATATGTTATTATGAAAAACTTATGTTGCTCCGTGCTGCTCCGCTGTCAGACTTATTTTAAGTTATAGCCAAATGTTTTTTGTTTTTTTCAAAATGAAAAAAGAAAAAGCTGGGCGAAGTTGCTCCTCTGTTCTTTTGTTCATCTGTTTTTACAACCACACACTATATAGCCCCATGGTCACTGACTGCTCATTCATCATAATTCCTATGTCAAATTACTGGGGCCATGGGCGTCCATAGGGGGGCTGCCCCCCCCCCCTAGCCGGCTGCCCCCTATTATACTGTGCAAGATAGAAAACCATAATTAAATATTTATATGTAGTTTCTATATATTTTTTTATTAATTTTTATTTTATTTATTTATTGTCAACACAACAAGCTTTATAACCCAATTAGTGTGTCGATATTTAAAATGCTCATTTACAAACATTTTTATTACAATACTTCTATCAGAACAGTATTTTCCTCAAGCATGCGTCATGTGATTGTACATAATTATGTCTGTAAGTCAACAAATTTTATACGACGTTTCAAAGTACTCCTTTGTTTAAATAAGAAAATTCAGTTACAGACATGCGACAATACTTTACTTATAGACCAACAAGTCTCCAGGTTGATGACTTCGTCATTATATTGTCCATACCTTTTTGCAGTGGAAGAGACCAGCCCAGTGTTGTCTTCGCGAGTTTTTAATGACGGGACACGATACTGTAACAATGATGCAGTGACATGTCTGCAGTCTAAGCCATTTTGAATTATTTTCCTTTGGTCTAATGAACATATGCATAGTACATTTTTTCTAATTTAGAAACGTTGTTTTTTTATTACAAATCCTAGAATTGTAAAGGCTTGATTTGTAATGTTTGTTATGAGGCTGTTAAACGTTAATTTAATATCAAAAGTGACACCTGGATTTTCAACTACGTCGGGCCTACTTACTGCACACTTATGAATTTAACAATTAAATCTGTAAATCGTTTTATTTCTACTGAAAGATAAAACTTCGTTTTGACTGAAAGTTGATTGAAAGCGCACCAGTTAGTAAAGTTGTCTAAACTATGCTGTAGTTTTATGGTATCTTCCATGGAATTAATTTTACCATATATTTGAGGTCATTAGCAAATATCACTTTATCATTATCCGGTGGGTCATTAATGAACAAGAGGAATAACAACGGTCCAAGGTGCGAGCCTTGACGGACTCCTGAGAGCGCTGTATATTCATCACATATGTGTTCCTTAAATATAATAGACTGTCTGCGATTAGCTAAATAAGAGCACGTGAACCTAATCAAGGATGGAGAGAAGTTATAGCGATTTAATTTCCCTAGTAGCATATTGCGATTAAATCTGTCAAACGCGTTTTAAAAGAGAGAGAGGCTTATCAACTGAAGTTGTTAGTTTGCTATTGGTTCCAACTAACTGTGAAAATTAGTCAGGTAGAAGAACAAAACGATGTTTCAAGTTCAGAATGTTTGACATCAGAAGACACTGATGCATCTATAAATTTATCGCCTGACGAAAAAACCCAAATATTTTTTTAATTACTTTTTAATACAATAAATTGATTTATGATTATAAGTAATAAAAACTAATTTTTCAAAAATGAATTTTATCATAATTCCGTTATTATATAACAAAGCACTTGCAATTATATTTATTAGGTATTACTCCATGTACATCCAATCAGGAATCATTTATAAAAATCAACGTAATATTTTATTTTAAGAAAATATATAATTTAAGTATACGCTAAAATGTAAAAATGTTATTAAGGGGATTAAATTTTGCAACTCTGACTTCAGATTCGTAATGAGCGACCTAAAAAAAAACATGAAAATGATATGCATCTCGATTGTAACATTATATACAGGCTGTTTCACGAATAGGGTTTATCAATAAGGGGTAAAGGGGGTTACGTTTTACAACTGTGATATCAGATTCGTAATCAGCGAGCACAAAATAAACGAGTACAGGTTTTGAGATCATTTACTTAAGTTTTTTACTTTTGGCCAGCTTTTTTGGAATCGGCAACACTGTTTGGCGAGTAGAAGTTAAATGTTAATCAAATTACCCATTCATAATAAAGTTTACCAAAGTGTGTTTTCCTTAACACAACCAATTAAATACCAAAGTGAAGCGTTCTTCACTTTCCATCTGTCATAATTTTCATCGTGTTTTCGCAACAATTTTATGGACGAATTAGATTGTGACGAATGCTAATGATCAGAGGTGACAAAGTGAGAATGTGGTTGTCAACCCTATTTCTGAGAACATCATAAGATATTCCCCTGTCCTTTTGTGTTTACTGAAGAAGTATGATTCCTACAAAACTCTGCACGATGTACTATGCCTTTTCTAAAAAAAAGCCTAGCTTTCAGAGGGTCAATTGATTACTAAACCTACAGAGCACAAGTACGTCCAATGGA
>JAGDQP010063884.1:0-11656 GCA_022664845.1 Lepisma saccharinum
TTTGGCAATCAATATCCAATTATTGTGTACGGGCGGGTCTCCAGAACACGTCAGTATGAAAAAATGTATGTTGGTCCCACTGCTCCGAGGAAAATCTTTTTACGATATGAGGACAATCATTATGATGTTATTAAAACGGTATCCGCCTTTTTAGGTAGTAAGGGATATTGTGACTATTGCCTTAATCCATATACGGAGCTCCGGTATCATGAGTGTGAATATAAATGTAAACTATGTGCGTCGTATCATCCCGATACAGAACGTACAGATGACACAAAACAATATTGTGACAGGTGTAATAGTACCTTTGTCAATCAAACATGTTTCGATAGACATGCTGCAAAAGCTAGACGGAAGTCTATGTGTGATCATGTTCAGGTGTGTGTTTATTGCGGCGTATACCTTGATTGCCGCAACAGAAAGGGGAAGCATGTTTGTGGTGATTATTCTTGTAAAAGGTGTGGGAACTATTTAAATGAAAGTCATATGTGTTATGTAAAACCTGAACGTCCTAAGCGTGTGGAGGATTTTCTATACATCGTCTACGATATTGAGACAACGCGCATGGATGCAAATCACAAATGTGAGAATGAATTGGTGCCTAATTTAATTTGTGCAACGCATCGATGTCATCAATGTAAAAATATTCATGAAAATACCCATAAATGTAATGTTTGCGATAATGCTAATGGTTCTCGTGACTACATTTTATACTATGGGCCCGTTTATTACACATGTGTTAGAGCAGGGTCCTAAGCTCACAAAAGTGGTTGCTTTGGCACATAATGCACATGGTTTCGATAATTTATTTGTTGCTCGTGAAATATTGGAACAGCATCAAATAGTACCCGACATACTTACAAGTGGTCACAAAATTATGCAGTTAACAGTAAACAATATTATCTTCAGAGACACGTTCCTGTTTATGGGTGTTCGATTAGCACACCTCCCGAACACGTTAGGGCTGAACGAATCCTTGCGGAAGGGAGATTTTCCACATCTCTTTAACGTCCCCAGGAATCAAAATTATGTTGGATTATATCCAGACTTGGATTATTACGATCTAGGAAGTAAGTCGGACAAAGATGCTGAGGCTATTACACTACGGCATACGCAATGTGTCAAAGGGAAAAACTCATTTGACTTTCCGCGTGAACTGTTGGCCTATTGCCATAATGACGTTCGTATCCTCAAATTGTCACTGATTCAGTTTTCCAATTTGATTGCGCGTACAACAAATGGTCTTCAATGCTTTTTTCATACCTCTTGCATTGCTGCGGATGCGATGATGTTTTATCGAACCCAGTATCTTAAGGAAAATACCATCCCTGTCATCCCACCGTTAGGGTTTCATTATGGTACTAATCAAAGCAAGCAAGCTAAACTTTGTCTTAGGTATATTTAATATAAACAAAACGTCAAGTTGCAAAGCTATGAACGCGGTGGTGAAGCTCAGTTTAAACAGTTCAAGCTGGATGGATACGATAAAAATACCCGTACTGCATATGAGTATTTTGGTTGTTACTACCACGGTCATCAATGCCTAACCCAACTCAGAGATTTAGCTATAGATAAACAAGGGCGTAGTCTCAATAGTCGTTATGCCGACACTATGACAAGGGAAGATTTTCTGCGTCAGACATGTAACATAAATGTTCTGTCCATCTGGGAATGTCAGTGGCACAAACAGGTAAAGACTTCTCCCGCCTTACAGACATTTCTTCGCAATCACTGTTCAGATATTGAAGAACCCCTCTGTCCCAAGGACGCGTTTAAGGCCGACGAACCGAATATTTTCAAACTCTTTACGAATGCAGTGAAACGGAACAAATAGATTTTGTGGATTTTACTTCTCTCTACCCATGGGTCATGGCTACTCGTCCACTTCCGGTTGGACTTGTAACTGTGTATAAAGGCATCGACATGCCTGATCCTAGTCGGGTTCACGGTTTAGTCTTTTGCAAAGTTCTTCCTCCAACAGATCTAGCCATTCCCATATTACCATACAATGCCCACAACGAACTACTGTTCGGTTTGTGTAGAACGTGTATGGAGACGTTACATACCGAGGAATGTACTCATACTGACGAAGAACGAGCTAACAAAGGTGTTTTTTGCACACCTGAGCTCCATGCTGCATTAGAGGAAGGTTATAGTATTGTGCAAACGTATGAAATTTGGGAATCGAAAATGTATGTGGACTTGTTTAAGGGGTACATAGGCAGCTTTCTTAAAATGAAGCAGGAAGCCTCAGGAAGCAGGGAGTATGATAACATTAACAAAAACGAAGGTCTTCGATTCATTGCAAAAATATATTTAAACTCCCTGTTTGGCAAATGGGCGCAAATGTGTAATCTTCCAAAAACAAAGGTTGTTACAACAATGCAAGAGTTTAATGAAATTGTCTATGCTCCTCATCTGCAAATTCAACATGTAAATCTAATAGGGAGTAAACTTCTTGTTACCTATCAGGATTTGGAATCTTCCAATACTCCTTACGCCTTTAGCAATGTCATGCTTGCAGGTTTTATTTCATCTTAGGCGAGACTACGACTGTATGAGGCAATGAGTACTGTTGGTATAGCTCGACTTCTGTATTGTGATACCGAAAGTGTTATCTACGTTCGACGTTGTAATGAACCGCCATTGCTCCCGCTTGGGAGATTACCTAGGTCAGCTCAAGGATGAAGTGCCTGCAGGCTGTACAATGCGTCGTTTCACGGCTGGAGGCCCTAAAAATTACTGTTACGAACTAAAGGACGTATCTACGGGTCACTTGAACCATGTGATCAAAATTCGTGGTATAACTCTAGATCAGCGAACACGAAAAAAGATTACATTTAAGGATATGTTTAATGTAGGGAAGGGTACGTATAAAGGTAAACAAATCGTTACACCTAATCGTATTCTGCGAAAGGCAGACTTTCGCGTCGTTTGTAAATCTCAGGTGAAACGCCATGTTGTGCAACAACACAAGCGTCGCAAATTAAATCCTGTTGAGAGAAAACAATATATGACAGTTCCCTACGGATATCGCAGTTAGGAAAAACATGGAAGGAAACACATGTTTATCTTTTATTATAATATTTATTCTTTACATTTAACATTGGTGGTCATAGTAAACGACTCTTCACCATTATAATATTTGTGTACAGAAATACCATGTATTTACAAAACCAAAGTATTCGCTATGTATCTTAATGGGATGGACAATTACTTTCTAGCATTGTGTATATATGAGATCAGAAATTCTAAATGAGTAAATACTGTAATTAGTAATACGGTTGGTATCTGTAGCAGCACATTTTAGTTCATGCAAGTAAAAAACAAAATTTTTGGAGACCATGTTTATATGATCCTTCGAAAAACTAGAGTAGTATGTTTACAAGACAAAAGAGTTTGCATGTGGTGGTGGTTCTCATAAGATAAGATAAAATTAATTGTATGTGCGGTAACAGCACGATCGCTTACGCCCTTAGCGACACGGGGGAAACCCCTTATCTTCGTCACGTCAATCTATAGCATTTAAGTACGTTAAAAATTATTTATCGATAAAAGCTGAAGATGTAAAGAGTCTTCAGTAAAATAAAATAAAAATCAAATAAAATAAAGTAAAGTATTAAAAATAACAGTTGTAGCATGTTTATCCTGGTGCCACCAGTCGCCAGAGCCTCGTTAGCCTGCTGTCAATGCAGTTTCCAGGGTGCACTACGAGGAAGTGAGGTTGGCATTTGAGTGCTCTTATTCGAACACCCCTTACACCCTGGTGGTTCTCATGTGGCACACTGTTACTCAACGTTGCATTGGGGGGAGGTACTACACTATTTAGTTTATATGAACTTGGTATCCTGTTTGTTATGCAGCAGGGTATTGCACTATGATCATTGCAATGTCAACGGATCTATGTTGATCTTGTTATACATACCCTCTTGTAACTGTTTGTCACTAAAATCTTGTATATTGTACTTCAAGCATTGTATCTGTTTATTATGCAATAAAGATTTTTCTTTAATTACAATCCTTGTGTTTCATTTATTAATCCTGATCCTCCGTTGAAAGTGAAGCTCCATGTTCATAGTCTTTGTCCACAGCACATCGTACATTGCCTGTACATGATCGTCATTAGCAATCATCTCTGTATAGGTACGTATAAAGTGTTCTGTGGTGATGGCTTGCTCTGGATGCATTGCAACAAGAATATTGTAAATGGAATGATATGTATCAAAAAACGCTAACGTCTCCAAAACTTCCTTGCGTGCGTCATCTGCTTAAAGGTTGGTACAAGCATGTTCCCCATCACCATCTTCAACTGGAACACCGGCGTAACAGTAAATGCAAGCGACAGGAAAGGAAGGCGTCCATTTATCAAGGGCCTGTAGAACGCAATTTACACTCACGTGTGTGTTTGAACAAGTACAACTCGCCATGGTGCTATGGAACTGGGTTCAATACCTGTCGCCGACGTTGCTTTATAGCCATTACCAGCCAATCAACAAGCTCAATTGCACTTTGATTGTGTTTTAGTATTAACCAATGAGATTACAATAAATAGTAATCAATTGCGAACTGGTACACCCAGGACTACGTAGTGTACATCATTTGCATACGGGAACTTTGTATTCGTAGCTAACGATTGAAATAGTTGCTTCAGCGAACCATGTTGCTAACTCCAACATTTGTCGTACTTTTTATCTTCACCAAAAGTGACAAGCGTCGTTGTCTTTTGTTGGCTAAAAAACCTTAATTTTGCTACTTTTCACTTATTTTACACAAGTGCTATCCGCTTCCCTGCTCGACCAATTATAAATCTATATGTGTGATTAATTACCAAATGCTAGATACACATCTGTGCTTATTATAATAAAATTCCATGTCCTGCCAATTCAATGACCAGATTTATATGCTTATCTGTTTGTCAAATCGACTATTAACTATCCATATACGTGGTACAGTATTACTCTATGCATCTGCCTGTGTATTAAAGACACCTGACCTATCATTAGCTCATATCTCGGACATTTATTTTGAATATTAAATACGGAAATGTCCACTATTGCTGGCTATTAGTGTGTTCAATTGTTTATTCTACTATTACATGCAGAGGTGGAGTATTATGATTAATCAGATACGTCGTTGAACAAGCAAATGCTGTCGTAGCTTTAGTACAGATGCATAAACCTATTGCCGTTGCACAACTCTGGTAATGTCCACTTGTTCATCTACAGAATGATTAATATTCGTGTTTTACCTTGGAACTTTTAATTACCCTAATTCAAAAGTAACATTCTCAACGTGGGGATGCTCATGCAGTGTAAACTGTAATAAACCGCATTTCCTATATGTCAGCTGTTATTTCCCCATTTTGCAGTGTACAGAGATCCCTTGCTTACACCAAACATACTATTCATACCTTGTAACGGATATGACCAATCTACAATGATCCTTCACCATGTTGGACACATGTAGTCTGCAGGTGGAATACAGCCATTTCTATATACATTCTCGCTTGAGATTTTGCATTTGCTTCGTAAACACGAAAGATACAAGCATTGGCTTATTCGATTCTCTTGTGTCAGTTTCCTATGGCCGACTTGTGAGTTTTTAGCATGGTTGCCAGCTGACAGTACGCCTGAGAACGAGTATTTTGAGTTATTCAAATATCCATGCTTTCAGTGTTGCCATCGGTTAATCAACAAGAAAGATACATCCATTGTCTTTCAAGCACATTTTAATGTCTGGTGAACAGCTTGTGACGTTTAGCTACGAAGGTTATACACAGCGCAGTATGAACGAACACGTTTCTCTTATTGTTTCTCTACATTTGTGCTTTACTATTCCCATTAGGCTGGTAAGCAATAAATTTACACTCCATTCTGCAGTCATCCCTTTAACAAGGGTTTTATTTTCCGGTAGTGTATATGACAAATTGCATTATACGCATTGTCACCTGTGATCGCCCTTTTCTATGAATTTGACATTAGTTATCTATCCGCTCAACCATTGCTACAGCATTCCCGAGGAAAATAGCGTATTCAGGGAATTTTTAACTTTGGCAGCCATAAAAAAATTATATTAACACAGCGAAATAATACTTTATATTCGTCAACTGCCATTCACAATTCCGGGAATTGTAACAATTTATCTAAAGGTTCCTGCCCCGTCAGGCAGTGTTTAACAACTAATTATTATTTTATATTTGTAGCGGTGTCAGGGTTTGACGGCCATTCACAATCCTATGAGTACACCAGCCAATTCCTTACGACCACTAACGTTGGTACTTGTTACCGCTTAGTATGCTATTCTTATAGAGCTAGTAATATTCAACGTTTATTCCATTAAAAGTATTCTGACCTATGTGTAAACTATACTGCCTGTAAAACACCCAGTCTACTTTTAGCAAAGCTGATAAATGGTCTGCACCAACCTAATACAGACATACATAGTTCATGTTCCTATTTGCAATTTTAGTTACCTTCCAATATCGTAATCCCCACCATCAAAAAGATTCCCGGTTCAATGCATGCACAAAAATGTTCAACAACGCATAGCAACATGCCCACGGGCACTGGGAAGCATCTCGCATATAGACACGATCTCGTTGCTTGCTTGACTGCAATGCAATGAACAAGCTAACATCCTCCAGCCACAATGAACGAACGAAGGCGGAAATTGACGATCTTGACCGAAATTAATATACAATGTAAGAATGACTCACATATTCTACTTTCTAGTAATATGTCATTTCAACAATATATATTAATTTTCTTCCTTTTCGGGTAAAATACTTTGAAGACTACCATTCATCTTATTCCAGCTTCATTAGCTACTCTAACACAACCATTTGTCACTGGACAGATCGTTACGACTCTTTTATTCTCCGACCACTAAGAGGCCGCCTCCTCATCCAACACATTTGAAATACCTAACCAATTTAATAACCATCACTCTTTCTCGTCTGTGACCTGTCCACTCTCATTTCAACTAAGACGTAGATTCATTTATCACACTCATGTTATTAATGATCACTTGACAAGCTAGCATTGCAGATGATCCATTAATCTTTCCTAATCTGTCACGAACGACAAGATCTTGCCATCATTAATCATTAATAATGTCCAATCTTGACTATGATCCTTTTCCCCCCTGTCGGGGAATGGACATGTAACCAAACATAAAAAATGCCGGTGTATCCCTTATGTTCGAATAACTACTACTGCAGTGAGTGTTTAGATGTATTAGTCCACAACGAAATGTTGTGTTCTGTAGTTCCATAAACCAACAATAGCATCCACCAGTCACTCTACAAGAACCAGAGCAGGTATGCGCCTTGAGATGAAGAAAAAACTTGAACGAAAAAGGAAGAAAAAAAACTGTTACTCTAAAGAAAGATCTTTCACAGTTCACGAGGAAGAAGAGAAAGCAAAAGGTATTTGTAAAGCTCCCATCCGCGTCTGGTTCCCAAAGGCAGTTGTAAACCATGACAACAGACAAAGCAGAATTCTTTAGACACAAAAGCCCCGAGGGAAATAAGACAAGTTGGCAATTAAACGCTCCACCCAATGATGCTAGAAAAGTTTCGTTTTCACAAAACGAAAGATGAAGCATTATGTTGTGTGGAAAACTTTGCCAAACCACCGCTAGATGGCAAGAGAAGACAGAATTCTGCGAAAGAATGCATGTACCATTTTACCCTCTTTTCGTTCGAAACGTTTAAATAAAATAAAAATTCATTAAACAGAAGACAAACCTTGAGCGAATGCATGCTACAGAATAAACATACTGTACTTCGAACACAAGTAAGATCATAGTATAATTCCTCTAATGTGCATGCTAAAAGGACCTCTAAGAAACATTCATTACTAAAAATACATTAACACGTAATGCACAATGTGTTGCAAAGACGAAAAACATAAAATTCGCGAGTCCAATCAGTATAGCTTCGATTACTGATAATGTATTTCTACCATAACGCCAAAATACGAGTTTATTAACATATAATAGTAATAAAAGCCTTAGGTTAATGCAATGTATGCCAGTGACAAAGGGCAGTGAAGCCGACTAACGGTCGAACGTACATTATTGCGTAACACGTAACTTAAAAACCTAAACTCGCATATTTCCCGACAACTAGGAGATGTGAATCACAAGGTATCTACAAATCATACACACAAGGCAAACATGAGGGAAACATAGGCTAATAACCCATCAACGCAACCCAACGCATGCGCGCGTGTATGATAAGTTAGCCAAAGTGTGTGGTATTTTCCTCTCTCGCTCTATTTAGCAATATCAGTATACACCCACAGCCAAAATCCCTGATTGAGGTTTTCCAATGGCCCCCTAATAGTTTCACTTGCCAAATGCCTAGATACGACCTTACATAAGGCCTTTCCCCCTACCGTCCCAGTTGGTGTGTAGTATGTTCTTGCCTATCCTTGCACAATCTGTTGAAAAATGTCACCGGGTTGTAGCCTAAAGGAAAAGGGCAAAAACGAAAAAAAAAACATAGTGTAATAACGCATGAACGCAACCCAACGCAGACGCGCCGGTAACAAGAGCAGCCCTAAAGTGTGTGGTAGTTTTTCTGTCTCTCTCTCTATGTAGCTATAGGAGTATAAACCCAAGGCCGACTACCCTGCCACAGGTTCGCCAATGGTTCCCCATCAGTTTCACCAGGCGAATGCCGGGGATAGTACAGTAATGAAGGCTGTGGCCCTTACCTTCACCAGCCCTTTACGTATCTTGCTCTCTAGAGATCCATAGTGGTGCCTCATAAGTGAAACATGGATGTGGGGACGTGGGCTTTCACACTGACATAATTAATTGTTGCCAACTTGCATTTTTAGTCAAATTATGATAACTATCTAGAGTTGCCAACACTGTTTTGACGTATTTTACTCTCTTGTTCTCTACTGACCTGAACAGTTGACTGCTTGCTCGGACGACTCGTTTCGTTGACCGAGAGGCATATAACAGAATAAAAGAAATTTTGTAACCATTATAGAAAAGAAAAATGGAATTTATCTGTTATTTTGTGGAAACCATTCTTCCACCGAAGCCTATCTTATGTTAAGCCGAAATACGCTACTCGTCCGATTCTCTCATCACCCGGGTAACATCAAAGTTCATACAAATTGAATTGAAGTTTTACTAGAACTGCCTCTGTAGCTGACCAATAGCGAACTGTCCAGATTTTCGCGCGTTCTTCTCATTAGTATCTTCTGACCGACGCCAACATCCTCAATCCCCGGGAAGACAACATCAAACTGGATCAAACGAAAAATATTCCTATTGGCTGTCCCTGCTGCTATCAAAAGCAAATGGGGTGACAGATGCTGGTTCTCTCTAACGACAATTTCCTCTAAAAATTGTATGAAATAAAAATTTGAGAATAAAATAATAATATATAGAGTTACATATACATAAGATACATACATAATTGGACAGAACATAAGAAAACCTTTACATACATACCAAACACACCTATAGTATTCACAAATTTACCAAATCCTTAACAATCCCGTATAAAAATTAATACATAATAATTAGTAAAAATATATATCACACTTTTTAACTATTACTAGCTTCCCGGCCGGCATTCTTAACCCTAACAATCATCATACAGGATGAACAATACATCTTTTTACCACACTTTTGCAGAAAAATAAAAAACATATACAGTAAAGGATGAGTCAGAACCAAAGTTTCTGCATCAGAGGTTCTTCATTTTCTAGAAACAAACAAATAAAAAAACAGATCCCCTTACAGTCAACTGTTTATATCCTCACTGATATGGTCACATGTATACAGAATAATATCTTGTAATTGTTTGATGATTTAAATAAGTGTTCTTTTGTCACTCGTCTCTCCATCTTTTTTACCTGAAAGTAAACCAACTTTACACTTTTTTTCCAAATCCTTTCTTAAAAAATACAAAAGTTCTCAAATAGTGGTTGACCTTCACAGTTCTTCTTTCTTCATTTCCCGGACTCTCGCAGGTACCTCCGTCAGTGTCTTCTTGTCTTCGCTATTCAATTCCTCTTCCAAGCCGGAAAACAATAGACTCGTTGAGCCCAAATCTCATCGAGTTATGGCCGGTTGTGCAGTGTGAAGGATGTGATCACCCAGTGAGCACACCTTCCGAGAAAAATTCAAGAAAGAAAGAAGATATTATTTTTTCTTTTTCGGATTTTTTTTTTCGTGGATAAGTTGTAGAAAACTTAAATCTTAATAGCCTAAAAATTTGAAAATATTTTTTCCTAGGCCTCAAATTATAAGATTGTGTCTTCTTTTTTCTTGTATTTCAAGATTGCACCCTATTCGGTGTTGCCTCGAAAAAGTTACATTCTTGGTAGAATCGGGTTTTTCTACGTACCTCTTAAAAATCGCTATTAGTTCGTATTCGTTTTTTAGAATTTATATACTTCACGATAAAGTTATTCTTATTTATTTGAGTAACTATTTTATATATCCCCTTGTAACATCCGTTTTCAACGAATATTACTTTTATACAGCTTTATGCTCGTAATGTAATTAATTAACAATTTTCGCTCATGGAGAAAAATTTTTGTGGGCAATTAAAAGATTAAAGAATATCTTCATAATACGCAAGAAGTCAAATCTAAAAATAATCAATTTACTTAACTTAGGGAGATAATATATTATATATATTTCTTTTAATTTGTATTGTATAATGTGTTAATTTCTCCCAATGCTAAACTTTTTCGAAGCTTAAAAGCGTGCAATGTTACGTTAGTAGACGAGGACTGCGCCAATGTTACTTTGTAGCCTCTCTTGTTTTGACACTTTTCACGTAATCTCCACCGGGAGAAAGGAAGAGGTTAGAAACTAGGCCATCTGTTTTTTGTAAAACCTTTCTTATTGGTCAATAAGCTTCTGGTTTTAAGTAGGAGGATCCAGAGAAGCTTCTATTTGCTTTGGATATATGCAAGCGCTTGAGCCAAAATCGGGAAGTCCGCTACGAAACTTCGACAGAGCAACATCTTCTTTTTAGCGTCTTAAGTTCTCTGAATCTGTCACCATGTAGAAACAAAGGCAGCAAAGCCGACGATTCCCCTCATTCTCATCGTCTTGATAGAAACACTGTCAAAGTCGCATCATCGATTCAGTACCGGCAATTCAGTTTAATCTTTTGGTACATATCTTTTCGTACGTGATGCTATAAATTCGCCTTAATATCGAGCTATATGTATTTCTTCATCAGTCAATTTCGAGTAAGCTTAATTTATTAGATACACGATCATGCGCCTGTCAATCAAGTTAATCTTTTAAAGTTTATTTCGTCATCGGCTACGATCAGATATAATTAATGCTTCGGTTCATCATTAAACGACGATGTTAGAGCTTCGTGCGTAGTAATTCGTAAGGTATGTAGAAAGGTATTGATGTACTTTTTACGCAGCTAAAGCCTGTGTGTAGCTATCTCTCCTTCTATGTAACTTGAGCCCCAGGGCATTACAATTTTCTTATTACCTGAAGTAGTAGTACTTCATCCCATCGAAGCGAAGCAGGTTCAGAATATGCTATCAGAGACAACCTCTGAGAGGGTTTTGATACAGTTTGTCTTGAAGCAGCTTAATGTCCCGCTATGCATTAGTAATGTAAATTCAATTATTCCCTCACGGAAGAGTGGTTA
>JAGDQP010063885.1:1533-11655 GCA_022664845.1 Lepisma saccharinum
ACAGGGGATTCCGGCAGCTTTATAGATCTGGGAAAAATCGTCGATCCAAACCAATGCATCAAATTGAATCTGTGTTGGGATAAAGTCTGTATCACGTTCTATTGAAAGCTCATACAGTCACTGGAAATGACACTATTAGCAAAGTTGGTTATAAACATGCTTTTCTGAGTGCTCAACTTCAAAAATTTTCCTCTCGTTCGGTAAGAGCGATAGCATTTCCACAGAAAATTACTTCGTTGATAGGACGTTAATGTAACGTGTTATCAACTGTTATATTGAACTATCCCATAGATTACGCTTCATGTGTTTTTCTAAGTTAACTGCATAAAAACTGTGCCTAAAAGTGAAGAGAATGAAATATTCTACGTCTATCATGTTCTCATTAGTATGTTGTAAAAAGGTTGCATTTTACACTATATTTCAACTTATATTTTATTTTGTTCATAGGGCGTTGATGTGAGGTTTTCAACTTTCCTTTTTAACTATGACATATTTCGTTTCATATGTTTCTTTCTAAGACGACATATTGCGATTATTAAACTTTATTTTTGGCCAGGTATCGGACAGGGTCTACGTTGAAGATGCCATCCCTACATTTGCCTGGTGTGACTGAGAAAAACCTCAGTCAGAATGGTCGGTCGCTGAGATCGAACCCAGGAGCTCACGAATGCTACGCCAACGCTCTACCACTGAGCTACGGCGGCTCGGTGTACGATTATTGAGAAATACAAATTTAATAGTATATTCGCTTTGAAACGTACGAAATATTTCTACCGTCTTTAGAATTAAATTTCACCGATGAGTATATAACTGTTCAGATGGCCACATTTTTAGATACGTTTATTAGTGTTATCTGCAAATGGTATTTTAATTGAGTTTTCAACTATATTTCACCGTTAATTAAACGGCTTATTTACGTGCCAAAATTATTTTTTCATGGTTCACTTTTGATGTTAAAACTAACGTTTATTTTCCATGTTCATTTGAATCTCTTTTCAACCATAATGAAACATCGGATAACCCGTGGAATAGGTGGACATATAGGGTAAAGGCAGGAGAGATTACGCACAATACAAGAAAAGCTCACTAAAATTCTAAGTTTTATGTAAACGCCTTACAGACTACATTCTTTTGTATGTTATACACAATTACCATATAATTATTATTTCATATAAGTCATTGCGTGCTTAATGATAATGATATTTTCGAAACCCTTAATTTGCGCAAACTCTCCTACTAGCGTAAATAAGAGTGTGAACATGGGCAGAAGATATTGCGCTTGAGAATAAGATGACTTTCGATTGTACGAACAAAATAGAAACTACTTTTTTGTAATCAAGAACATTATGAACTGTTGTATAACCAAAAGTAATTAGCTCAAGCGGCCTGGATATTCTTATTAAATATTACATTTCTTACTTTTTTCAGTGTTTATAAACTTTGCTAATACAATCATAAGTGGACAAAGGAAACTAATATTATGCTCTTCACACAGTGTATTACTCCGCCAAGTAGTGAGCCAGGACCAAAAATGATACCGAAATCTAGCCCAGATTTATATACAAGATTACTCAACCTCTCCTTTCTTTGTGTTAATTGAATTCGCTGCGTAAATTGTCCTCATTAGTTGTGAGAGATTGGGCACCGCATAGCCAGGGTGCACATTTCCGGAATGACAGGAAACTGCGTACATTACTAATTCTGACAAAGAACTGACTCAAATACTCTTTGATCTATAATTATTTAACGGTAAAACATTTCCTTTGAAGATATATACACAACGTTTATGGAAGTTACAGCAATTAACTTGTCTCGCAGATGAACAAAATTTATGATAATTTTCAGCGACCACATTCTATCAATACAGGAACTCATCTGACGAGACTGCTAGTAACGTATTCACTTGTCCTTCACTCATAACACGTCAGTCCTATTTCTTCCCGTCTTTCCAGGATTTGTACAATCTGTACTACCGCGCAGACTCTCCCGGCTTCATCCTGCTCATACAACATTAAAATATGTTTAGAATACATGTGTTTGTAATGTCCACTTCTTGACGATAAACCTTATTCTTACCCTATAAGCAAAATGCCTCCACATGATGGTTGACCGACGCGTCTGGATTTGTGGTGACGTCCTTTAACTAATATGAATACATTTACTTCAGATACAGTCTTCGTAATATAAAGGAAGTAAAATAGTAGTTACTAGCTTGATGACTCCGTGGATGAGTGGTTAGAGTGACGAGCAACAAACGACGATTGCGGAAAGTTCCAGCTTTGAATCACACTAAAGAGAGTTAGGACATTTACTACCAGATTAATTACATATATCACCATGAGAGAACAGATGAAGTTCACCTAAATATATATACCAATAGACAACAACCAGTCACTATGGTTTGTTTTGGCCAACTGGAAAAGGTTGAAGAGGTTGACACAGACAACGTTAAGAAACGTTTCTAAAATATGTTTCTTCGTTTATTCTAAACGTTGATTTCAACCTCTTTTTCCCAACATTATTCAATGTCGAATAAACCGTTCAACAGGACGTTCTAGTACATATACAACGATTAAATAACGTCTCGATACTAACCTTAAATCAACGTATTTTCAATGTTTGTGTGCTACTGCGGATTGGGCTGCTCAAATGCAAAGTTGGTGGATGCCATCCTCCACACATCTTTAAGCCACCTCCTTGTCAGCAGCCGCTACAAATTCAGACCAGCATATGGCGGCATTTTACTCATGGGATGACAGTAATTTTCAGATGAATATAGTCTTAATCTGAAGTCTTCATTGTGAAAGTCATTATACAAATAACAGCGGTCTTTATCGTCAAGAAATAGATGATAAAAACCCGTATTTCATAAATATAATTTTAACGTTGCTTATGCCTACTTGTTCAACTGTTTATCCGACCTTAAATTATGGTTCTAAAGAGATTCAAATGATAATGCGAAACCTATTTTCGAGACGTCAATAAACAAACTAATTAATGGTGAAATATACTTGAAAAACATAATGAAAATACCATTAAAAAGAACACCGATAAACTTTATTTAAAAAGCATCTGAAGAATCCTTATATTCGGTGGTGGAAGTTTATTCTATAGTCGATGAAAATATTTTGCAGGTTGTTGAAAATGACGAAAAACAATGCTATTAAATTTGTATTTCTCAGTAAGTGTCACCCTAAAAAGACACATATGAAGGAAAATCTATGTCATACATTGAAAACGAAAGTTGAAAACACTTCATATGAAAGCCCTATCAACGAAATTAAATCTGAGTTAGAATACAGTTTAAAATTCAATATATTTTCAACTTGGAAATGAAAATATTAAAACATAGTTAATTTTATTCTATTTGTTTTCAATTACCTTAGAAAGACACATACGAAACGTAATCTATGGCATAGTTTAAGATAACACTTGAAAACACGCCACATTAACATCTTATCAAAGAAATAACATTGTCACTGAAATGTAACTTGAAATTCAACGCGTTTTTCAACATCCGAACGAGAACATAAAATAAATAGTTAATTTAATTCAACTAGCATTTAACTATACTTTTAATTGAACCCATGAAACGAAATTAATACCATAGTTGAAAATAACTGTTGAATCCACATCGTATTAACAATTTATGGACCATATCAAGTCTTTGTTGAAATATGGTTTCAAATTACTTTGTTTTTTTCAACTGATAACGGTTAAACAACAACAGTTACAAAGAATCCGTGTGTGTGTGTGTTATTAGCGTTAATTGCAAAATTTTTGTATCAGTTGACATTTACATGCCACAAATGTTCGTATATATTGTGTTTGGTCCCTGAGGAACATGAAAAGTGAAGAGGGACTTATATTCTTGAGCTAAGAGAAAATGGAAGCGACAACTTAATCAAAATGTTCAAGGACAAGATATTCCATCAAAAACGTTGGTGTTAAATTTATCCATCATTTTTCTCGTCTGAAATTTAACGTTCGTCTAGTTTTTTTTTTCTTTTGTAAAATCTATCACCTTGTAAAAGAACACCAACATCCCTGGGGAACAGTCGCTTCCATCTTCCCTTCCTCTCATTTGTTTTTTTTTTCTCCCAGACGATGGATGTAAGGAGAAACTTCTTTCAAGTCGCGGGGTCGATTCCCGACAATAAGAAGAGATCTTCATTTTACTTCGCTTCGTCCAAGCAGTTCATCAGAGGAGAAAGGATTGGTTGTCATTCCATGCTAGATAGGTTAATGCGCCAAGCAAGAAGATGCTATTGACAACAAAATAGACAAGACAACCGACATATGAACCAAAATACAACTGAAATTGTAAAACTATAGAAGAAAATTTTAACGAGGGTTTATGTGAGGTAGACAATCATGTTTCTTCAATATATTTTCCTCTATGTTCTAGTTTTACATTACAATTAAATTATGCGGATTCACTCAACCCTTAGTCAAACAGTTCTGCCGTCTTTCGTAATAAATATTTTGATTCAATCATATATATTTAAGTATTTGACAATATTTATTAAAGTGAACAAAATGTCGACTGTTGTTGAAATAAATACGGTAATTTTGGTAATTATTGTAGGCTTTACTTTTCGCCAAATTATTAGTCTCTATTTTCTTAATCTTTCTTGTGGTCTAACTGTCATCTTTTTATGTAAAGCATTGTTAACACGTATCAGGGAACATGGCTACGCAAATGGACTCAATGCGAATAAAGAAACTGCTCGTCTAAAACTGTCCTGTTGAAGTCTACAGCAATGGTGTTAGAATAATGACTTCGAGCTAACAAATTCTTCAAGAATTGCATTAACTCTTATTTCATCTCAAAACATTTTGCAACTTACTGTTCAATGTTGCATTGGAGAGTGGACAACCAAAACGCCATCTTGTACATTCTTGTCCCGTGTCAGAAGAGAGTCTCAAAGTGGCTGTTTAAATGAAAGATGCTAATTTAAACATGAAAATAGAAATATTATGGGAAAACAGGTCCGATATTTTAATTTCATGTAAAAAAAAACGAGGTTACACAGGAAACAACTTAAAGTTAGTCCCAAAATGCAAAAATGAGATATTGGCACCACTGTGTGCTACGCTGTGTACCGTGTGGACCCGTGAGATCTTTGCAATGAAGAAATGAATGATGTCTGAGCTATGAAGCTTAAACAAAATTGGGTACAGGGAAAGAGCGAACAAAGTCCCTCCAAACCATGTAAGAACTGACGTAGTCCAATGGAACACGATTCGATAAATACGTTTACGAGTAAACCTTGGCCGCTCATTCTCTTTTGTGATTGGTTAATTGGATGTAGAAGGAAGATTTCGTTGCTCAATGTGCGATTTGATGTATTTGTATAAGGTTTTTAAGCAACTTTGGCTCATACCGTATGTTTGATGAATTGGGAATTAGTGGAATTATGAAAGTTGGAGAAAATGAGACAACCCCGAGAAAACCCTCGCACACGGTATCTGGCCACACACTATGAGCTTGGATTGAACCGAATACCAAGAAGCAGAGGTGAGCACACTACGAATGAGACATTGTGGCCTCCAACTACATGTAAACTTTGGTAAACTTTATTTTGTATGGGCCATTTTAGTAACTTTTGACTTCGGTCCATCATGATTATCAGCCACGTTCTAGTTAAAATCCAAAATCACAAACATCCATGCCCTAGCCGGGATTCGAACCCGGGACACTAGCCCTAACCCACACAGCTACCAGATCTGCTGGTATACCTTGTAGGCTAAATGATGAATTGAAAATATTTATGGTATGCAGCCATCTATAGCTTAGGCAGGAATACCTTACGGGAAAGGGCGTGGGAACGAGTCAGCCAGTGTCTAAGTTAAAGGTACCATCCCGCCATTTGACAGGTGTGACCAAGTTGTAAATAATTACTGAGTCAACAGTGACATCAGATTCGAACTCCAATAATGAAGAAACGTCACGACCTATTTCACTGATGTCTACAGAAAAACAAGGGACAATTGGGAGGCTGAAAGATATTAAAAAAATTAAAAAAAAAACTACGGAACAGCAACTACGAGGCTGAGAAAGACTGTAACTACAAAAACAAATCCAGTATTTCAGAAACGTGTGTAATTAATATTTTTGTTGTTGTTGTTGTTGAAATCTTATAAGACGCACTAAAGGTAGAGATGCTCAAAACTAATTTATTGTGGGCTTGATGACTGTGCATCTAATACAAAGCTCCCAACAGGAACGAGACCTATCAACCATGTAAAGATATACCCAGGAATTCCAGAACTGATAATGAATAGAGAGAATTTAATGGACCACATCATTTATCAGTCATCACTGGGGAAAAGTTTGGAACGACCCATTCGGTGAATCTAGATTGTGGGACGGCCTGATCCATAGATGCCTAAAGATCATAAATAAAAATTCAACTCTAAATCGTTGGCAAAGCATCACACAATCAGTTACAAACTCTAATCGAAATTCCTACCCACAAATGTCATAATTCGAAGAATTTTGTAAGGTGTTGAGCAGAGGAAGATTCACAGAAGTTCTTCCGTCAACTGCTATCTTCAGCTGGGAAAAGTGGTGAACAAGGACACCCCGATTATAATGAAAGTAAGAGCAATATTTCAGTGATTAAAACCCGTTTATTTTACAGAAAGTGACAATTTTATTTTCAACACAGTAGTGTTTTATCGAAAGAGAAAGACGATGAAAATGGTGACAGCGATGATTCATGGATTAAAAAACATTTTATATTTTTCCACGAGTTGTAACAGAAAACAGTTATTTTATATCCAACTTCTATTGCCATACTTTGTACCAAACAAAGATTCATACAAGTATATTTCGTCGCATTCACTTTAATGATACCTATAACATTACAAATTACTCTTGCAAGGGAAAAAAACAACAGAGTCCACTTGCCAGTTATATTACTCACAATGATGCTGGTGGGATCATATTGTGGATGATGATTAAAGTTGTTGATCATAATTTTACATCTCATGTACATTATTCTGACGTAGATTTTGAAAATAATTCTAACTTGCAATTCGCCCCCGTATTCACTATGTAAGCCTGCACGTTTAAAATGATTTTTCCTGAGAATTCTACAAACTAGACTGTTGTTTTTCCCGAGTGTCCTCCAAATATGCATGACTGATATTGAGTGATGCTTGCAATTGTTGTATAGAGAGCAAATAGCAATCCATAAATGCATGATAATGATCTACACAAAAAATATGTATGTAAAATGATTTACGAAATATTAAAAATACGATAATGTTAATACAAACCTTGTAGGAGTATAGAAGGGTGCATTGAAAAACAATTCACCTGGATAATAACTTCAGTTCGCACATTAAGCATATATTTTGAAGAATTTTGCGAAAAAAAAAATAATTTTAGTATATTGTTTCCCGTTTTTATTAATCATTTCTAAACGTATTTTCCATAGCAAATCGGTAATTTAGCTTCCTAATGAATACTTATTAATTGGAAATCAAGGAAAAATAAATAGTAATTAATTTACTTATATTGAATTTTTAAATTTTGTCTAAAATGTACAAAAATATATTTTAGACACCAACAAAATATAAATTCTTCAGTTGTTCTTACATACTAAAATATTTTCTATGCTATTAAACTTATTTCAATGATTTAGTCTTTGTTTATTGTTAACGTAAACGAACAGTTATGCAGCTTTTTGCCCTATCATTGCCTAGAAACGGCCCAGAACACAATGAAGAAGTACTTCGAAGCCCACCCACCCGAGAATTTTCAAGTCAACAAATCTATTAATTCTGTATAGTTAGAACCATCAATAGCAAGATAATGAACAAGAAAAATAGCACAGTTTTATCTTTGAATGTTGCTGTCTGGATTTTAATACCCTAGTGAATAATGGCTATCTTACTTTCAATCAATGCCATTGTCAATAGCATATTTTCAGGTTGTGCAAATATATTATTCTCCTCAATAACACAATCAATTATTTCTAACAAATGTTTCTAAGTACCGTTATGTCTGAACCCACATAGCAGAGTACGTCCCTGGGACGTCCCATTTAGATCCCATTACTGTCAGAATGGTCCTGCTTCCATAGCAATGTCCTAAGGACGTCCGTGGGATAACTCTGTGGGCAATACAAACAGTTCATCCCGTATGGATGTCCCCTGGATGTCCCCCGGAAAGCCGGGCGGGATCACCTACCTGGAATTTCTATAAATTAAATCGACCTTACTATTATTATTATTTAATTAATTATAACTATACAAAGGATATGCCTTCGTATAGTTATACGAAGGATTAATTATAACTATACGTCCCATGGATGTAAACGGGACTTAAACAGGACGTCCTACGAACGTCCCGATATCCTGCCAGGAGATCCGTTAGATATCCCTGGGACGTCATTTTGCTATGTGGGAATTGTTTTGAACTCCCCTTTACAAAAAGAAAATAATTCCTTATAACAAGTTATCCCAGTGGATATTATTTTACAATGTAGGTTATCAAAATGCTCAACTTATTTGTAGAGTTCTTTGATAAAATATAAAATCTCAAAAAAACGATAAGCATTTGTCACTCTTCTGAACTGTCTAAGATGACCTGCATCTTTCTCAGCAAGATCATTTTCACATTCAGTTTTCTGAATGCCTTGGTTAATATCAATAAGTTTTTAGCAGTCTTTGTTTCATGGGGCAGGAAATCAATTTGTTGGACAAAAAAAAATTAAATAGTGGATCCGAAAAGAATATAGTTGATAAAATTATTTGTTATTTAACTGAAAAACGTGTGAACTTAAATGAACTTCTATCAAGACAGCCACCATTCATAAGGGTATTGAAATCCAGAAACCAGCATTCAAATATAAAACTGTGCAATTTTTCTTATAACTTATCTCAATATTGAAGGTTTTGACTATACAGATTTAGTAGACTGGTTGACTTGTAAACTCTCAGAACCTCCAATGATGAATCGTATGGCAACAGAAAGTATTTTGTCATTCCTATATAGTAAGGTTCCTTCAGAATTTTATAAAAAAAAATCGTATCCAACATAAATTACTTAGAAAAATGTGTGAAATTTGTAAGTCTGCTGGAAAAAAAGTATGTAAATCAGTAGGGGAGACTGGGGTATTCGCAAACACTGGGGTAATGCCGAACACCCAAGTTTACACCCAAGGAAACTTGTTAGAAAACAGACGATTTTTCTGCAGGCTAGCGAAGAGACCTGAAAAAGTGTAGCATAAATTTGGTGACAGTCAGTTGAGTGAATTACCAGGAAGAAGACGTTTTGTTGTTTTTGTCGATTCGCTTATAACGTTAATTCAACAATCTGGGCAAGGTAAGTTGGCTCTTATCTTATCTATAATGTTACAGTTAAAGCTATATATTCCCCTATATTTGAGCATTAGTTCTTTGTAATCTTACCAGCCTGTATGCAGTCAATAATTAGTTTCAACTTTAACAATAAAATGGCGTCTCATGGGGAAATGCCAGACAGAATGTTTGCCATTACTCCGGAGTGTTCGGGATTGCCCCATGGTGTGAAATAAATTATTTTTTTTTTAAATAGTTTTTTTATTAAAAAGTAAGTAATAAGTTAATGAAATTGGTTTGGGAAATAGATCATGTCTTGGTAAGAAGCGTTGTTAGCTTTATTAATTATTACTCAAACCATGTAACATTTTAGCGCAAAAGGGCCAATATAGTTTGCTGTATTTATTATTTTAGGTCATTAGTAACCTACTTCATTATTCTATAGTCAGTAACCCCATTTTAGATATCTGATCCTTCATCATAGGCTGCTATAAGGAGTGTCTTCTTGTAGATGAAGGATGAGTGGGTGACTATGTATTTATGTACATAACTGAATATATTTGTAACGAAATTATCCTTAGCTCTATTCTAGTTTAGCCTAGATCTAGGCTTACACGATATCCTTTATATAGTCCTACCTATTCCTTTATTTCAGTTTCTTAATTTTGGATTTTGATATTTCTATTGACTTGAAGGCAAAAGTCACTAATCACTCCATGCTTGCTCTACTGGCTGACTTATCCCATCTTACTTAGCTACGAAACTGAGCAGGGATCTGCCTTCAACTGGAACACACAGACAATAAAT
>JAGDQP010063886.1:0-11655 GCA_022664845.1 Lepisma saccharinum
GGTTTTCTTTGAATTTGGAACTACTTTGTGCCAAATATGAACTTCAGCAGAGATGAGAATTAAAAGTTACGTCAAGAATGCACGAAAATACTATAAAATTGTTGGTAAAACGCGAAAGAAAGAGAATAAATACAAAGATGTGATTGTCCTCTAGTAAGTTTGATGTTCGATAGATGGAAGCAGAGTTTTTTGGAAGCTTGAAGTAACTATATTGTTTTATATTGAATGGAAGTTGAGTTTAATTTAAAATGCTGATTATATTATTATTATAGTTGTTTGTAATCGTGCCTAAAATTCTGTTACTGTAACAATATTATTTACAGAAAGATCTTAAACTCGCAATGCACGAAAAGTAAATCATATGATTGTATAGATATACTAGGGCGTCGCGCACGCGCCAAATGCACAAAGGAAACTACCCCACTACATGCTTCCGTCGCAAGCATTCACTGAATGCAGTCATTGCATACGACCATCGCCCAAACGAAACTGCACCTTAAATTGTATATAAAGTCTTATCCCATTTCCTTATTATAATTTTAAAAAAATGGTAAAATTTTTGCAATACTAACCGGTACCTTAGAAAAGATGGAGACAATATATACTGTATATCTACGTATATGTAAACAAGCAGGTCGGACCTCAGTCGCGGGACACCTGAACTATCTTCGTAGCCCTGGTAGTTCCTGATTTGAAAGTTGTCGACAGACAGACATAGCGATTGTATAAGGCTTCCCAGCACTTGTTGCTGAAGCCTAAATGGTGTATTAAGTCTTCCTTAGGAACTTCTTAGTTTATGCAGAGGAAATTCTGAACAACCTCTATCACGTAAACATACCTGCTGTTACCGCCCATACAATTCATTTTATCTTATCTTACGTAAATATACCTGTACATTCGATAAAAACAGTATTTTTTTTTTTTATACAAATAAAGTGAGGCGGAGCGAGCGTCAAATTTGGATTATCTATATGTCGTTAGTGAAGTTTCACCGAGACCTCCCGAACAACAACTCAACCATCTTCGTAGCTCTAGTAGCTCCCGAGTCGAAAATTGTCGATAGACGGGCAAAGAGGGGATATAAGATTGTACATAGTATGTCTTAGACACAGTAAAGTTAATTTTTTAACCTATTAAGCTATGCTTTGCTAGGATTATTGGAAATACCAATGTGCTTTTTTCATTTTATAAGATTTGCAATACGCTATTTGAAAGTAGCGCTACTGGGAACACACTTCAATACTTATGAATTGGTTCTTTTCATCAACCAAGAGCAGTATTGTAAACTAATTGATTCATGTGGCTGTGGAGTTCAGTAAATGTTTATTTTCAATTTCTTTGTATTTTATTATTTCGTTTTACAAAAGTTCAAAATAAGTAAAACTTTTGTCACATACTGTACACTGCTGAGAGATGGACAGAGGACGACATCTTCAATGTCTACCTTTACTGTGAGGTCGTAGAGCTGACAACTCTACACCGCTAAAACATGTCAAGAAATAGTAACAGTAACTCTACACTGTTAAAAATTTTGTTAACGTTTCTAGAAATTCTACAAGAAATTTCGCAGAATTCTTAGTATTTCATGTTGTTCCACTGTAATGGAGGAAAACTCAGAGCCTTTTCGTATGATTATCTGGGTATTTTTCGTTTTCAGTTTTGCACATGCGCAGAATGAGAAAACTGTCTCTTAAAGATAAAAAATAATTATATGGGCGGTAACAGCACTAAGAGAAAACTGTCTCTTATAGTAGCTGTGCATGCAAGTTTGCTGCCGCCATTTCCTCAGTTCTGATTTTGGTAGAAATGGGACATATTTTGAGTGAATTGAAATTCCGACCCCTAATTGACAATTATTACAATAATAATTAAAATGTGGCGTATGTCATGGGATCAACTTAGTTTATATCTTCGGGATTAAGCCAACATAATTCTAACACTCTATACTGTTTTCTTTTAACTGGAATTTTACAGCAGTCAGTACGACGCTGGACTTTTGACTAAAGAACCAGTGTTCCGATCTTTAGACTTCTGTTTTGTTCTCTCTCTCAACATTCCTGAGAACTGTATGATGGATGCCTTTTATTAGCCAAATTACTGAAAATTCACAGGTAGCTATGGTTGCCTAGCATTTATTAGGAATGTTTCGGAAAATTTTTAACAGTGTACGTTCATTTATTTCTATAAATCTGGTAGAAAATTTCGACTAAAATGTAAACTTTTCATTTTTAACGTAACAGCTAAACGTTCAATTTAAATATACTTTAGAAATAGCAAAACGTAAATGTTACGTATACCAATTTCGCAATTTGTGGTATAACATAGATCCGTTTCCATAATAGAAATATTTTCATGTACCTTACTTATTGGAATTCTGTATATCCTAGCTGAAGCTTTATATTACTTTAAAATCGTAATGTTTTTCTCTCTATTTCAGAATATTATTTCTAATCTAAGCCCCAAATTAACGATGTAACAAACTATGCGTACCCATTTCAAACAAGTCAAGGTACGGCAACTTTTTAAAGTCTATCGTCTTTCGAGACCGAGAGGAGACTGAGGTTTACAATGGAGCCCGAGACCAAACCAAGACCGGAATTTTCAGATCGAGACGAGACCAAGACTGTCCTAAAGAATTCGAGACGAGAACGAGACTGATGCAAGTCTTGTCTCATCTCGATACTATCCCTAGGTGTAGTCTCTGAGGTGTGAACCGGTGCCGCTCTAACACAGTTCCAAATATGAAGCAAAGGATTTGTCCATACCACCAACATTGATACACCTGCACACGCAACAAGTTTATGAACATCACTGAACTCTGTCACTTGGACGAACACAATAAACATGATGATTGAATATATTCCGGTATCCGCAGGAGAGAATAACAAAGTAGTACTCGGATTTCAGGGTCGCACTATTAGCTTAAACAGTATACAATAGGTAAACAAATACAAATTTGTAAACGTCGTATACAAATAGGTACACGCATTCGCGCAATGACACACACGGCTCACTCCATGTGATATCTATGATACTTCCAACCGCACTGCCTCCAAAAGTTCTTTTATTTTTCTCCCTGTCTGAAGGTCTCCGTAACACTTAGCACCTTTCTATGAGGGTTGTTCTTTCCATCTTTTCAAGTAAAAAAGTAATTAGCTATTATCGATGTCGTTGCGGATTTTCTTCCAGGTGTTTCTCAAATGGGTGCTGGTAACGGGTTTCCAAAACAGAGAATACAAAAATATTGGAACAGGAGAAAATAAGAAATTCAAAACCTATGTACGAAGAAAATGTAATAAAGAAGAAGATCCGTCTGTTTGCATAAAAAAAAATCTTAATATGGCAATGACAATTAAAAAAAAAAATACAATTTACACATAGTGATAATGGTGCAACTGTTACAAACAACAATTACACGTAGTGATGGTGGTGCAACTGTTACAAACAAAAGCGATTCCGTTAAATCCGCTATATTCCTACAAATTACCTACTTCAAGCCTTTGAATATAGTCTAAACCAATACTTTTAAACTAATATTTTGTACATTTCATCTTGTACTATGCGTAGTTTTACGTGCGTTGAAGGCGTGCCGTTTTGTCTTACTTCGATTTGTCTCCACGTTAGACCCATAAAATGAAAGATTAACAAGTTTTTCTCTAACTTTCTACACCCAAAGTAATTTTGAGTTCGGTCTTTCTGGGTCAACTAGCGCTGATGTATTAACCGAACTCAAAATTGACAATTCACCTCTTATTTCAAAATTTGACCACAATACAATTATTGCGCTAATAATTATCCAGATAAATAAGATATCAAGATACTTGAGCGATTACAATATCTCTTCACCTTCACGAACTACTCTCACGATATAACTGAATCGTTATATGCAACTTCACCTTCACGAACTACTCTCACGATATAACTGAATCGTTATATGCAAAAAAGGTGAAGACAAAAATAAAATTCACAAAAAACACTAAAAAGTTAGAACTTATATCACCATTTTGCATCTTTCACGCAATATGTACTTTTTTTTCACCCAATCCTATGTCCTGTTTTCCAACAGGTTATGTATCTACCCTACACGATAATTGTAGTTAGAATGTCATATTTCCACAATTTGTTACATCTCACTTTTTCGCATACGCAAATTCAGTTAACAGTGGCCAAACAATTATTAATAAAAAGTTATATTATACTACTGGATCTAAGTCTCCAGGTTTTACATCAAAATTTTAAACGTTCAATATTAAGTGGACTAATTAACTATGTGTCCAGCATCAACGGTTGGTATATAAGGAATCTACAAATGCAAGGGAGGACCCACAACCATAACTCGAATTCAGCCAATACCACTGCAGAAATACGCAAAAGAAAATGCTTCATAACTAATCTGATACTACAAGAAAGGATAAAAATCGAAATGGTTCTTGATTTTAATAGTGATAATTTTTGCCAGATAATGTGTACATGGTACGAACCTGCTTTTCGTATTTTGTGCATTGGGTCAGCATCCAGCATAGCTAATAGATGGCATGAAACAGTTAAGAAAAGAATGGTCTGGGAGATCCGGGTTCGAATCCCGGTCATGGTAGTAACTAATTTTCAAGTTACCACAAGATCTTTCTGTGTAGCAAATTAACCTTTAATTCTTTCGTACTGCACGATGCAAAAAAATGTAAACAGAAATTTTAGCATATAGTGAAGTGTCTTCACACTGCGACATCAGCAGCTGGCCCATCTGAGACCTAAGGAATGCTCCATGTACACAAAATTGGCCGTGAGCTGTGGTAGTGTAATGGTAGAACACCCGACCGGCAACTGGTAGATCCGGGTTCGAGTGCCAGTCACGGCAGCGACCAATTTTGTGTAACTTTCAAAAGCTACCCTACACAACGAATATATGTTACGGAAATTAACGCCTTCTTCTTTTGGACTGATTGAAAAATTCAACAGAAATCTTACCATCCATCTGGGACACACAACAATGTATAGTACGGCAATATTAGTATTATAACGATAAAATAACTCTCATTAAAATCACTAGAAGAAAGATAGATATGGATCAAATTAAGTCTTAAAAATAAATTAGCTTATTTTCTGTGTTAGAATTTTTTGATCGTTACATTAATCACCTTCTTGTAAAAATATATGAATTAATTGTATACATACATGATATTAATGCCAACTCCAATGCCTGCCACTATCATCATTATATCAGCTTCTATTTCAAAGTCACCATTTATGACCCGTAGTACGGCTAAATACACAAAGACGCCGGTTAGAACCCATATTATTGATATATTTACTAAAGCTCCTAATATTTCTGAAAAGACAAGAAGACAATTAATAGTTCATTTGTAAATCATAATCTAAACCACTGAATTCCTTCATCACCACTACTATACAGTACATAAAAGCCAAAGTCAAGTAACAGCCAAACTCCGTTAAATGAATAATAATAATAATAAAAACTGACTTTTTTAAAAAAAAAAACATTTAGAACTCCTTGACGTGCATAAGTTGACAAAGGTGTGAACACACAGGGTAAGTTATACACCATCCTGATAATTCTGTTTGGTTCTTGTAAGCCTCATAAGGAAAATAATGTAACAGACCTTCCCAACAATAGTAAGGATCACTATTTTGGTTTTCCCCATCCACATACATGGAAGATGATGACACCAGGAAGATACAATGAAAGGAGATATAAAATTTCGTATCCATAGGCGCGTATAAAGGACAAATTCAATAAAGCATCTGTAACAACGTAGAAGCACTTGTATTTACTAAATGTAATATACAAAGTGAAGTTATTATCTGTACAGTAACTTTCAAAAAGATTAATTCGGCTTATTAACCTTCATACATTAATTATGCGCTACTCGCAGTTACTTTAAATTGTAATTATACAATAACATTTATATCGTAGCTAAAAACATAAAACAAAGAAAACGGTGAGAGTTTAGTCTAACTACAGCTTGCTAAGTGTAGAAGTGACGAACTCTCAATACAGTGGAGAATTGATTAAAAGGAAGTTTATATTAATCATCCCCCTAAACAAAAATCACGCAGTCCTACAGTGCATGACACCATGATTTTATCAGTGTTTTGTAATACTTTGAAAGCTCTAGGGCAATATTTATAAACATTCAATAAACCGTGTAGTAGAAACTATCATCATCAGTCTAGTGTGGATATTAATTTTAAATTAACTTTTATTAACTATCATTTTAAAACACTTGAAAAATGCTTTGAAAGTACTTGCTTGCTATGTGAGTTACACAGGGATATTCATACAAAGAGAACACACCAAGAATATTTCCATTAAAATGTACGAAAATTATTTTCTGTAGATTAGTTCCAAAACGAAAACTCTAACCTTGAGGGAACACAGTGCGTCACAAGGAGAGGGTGGGTAAGTTTTGCATTTTTCTGTCAACACTGCCACCCTATGTCGTTGTAAAATCAGTTGCGTAAGGTTTTCTGAGACTGAGTTGTGTTTTGCTGTATTGTGAACGACGGCTTCTAGACTTAATTCGAGGAAGAAAGGATCTACTGTTATTTATAACGTACTGCAATTTATGGAAGATGAAGCAGATTAAATGTTAGAATGATACCTACAAAAACTAAAACAAGGCAGACTACCTTTCAACTCCCCTACCCTATCCCGGCCTGAGCCGCCTAAATGCCATAAACTCGAATTTCAATTAAGCGAAAACCGAATCACCGACAATTTCTTTACAAGTTCGGAAGAGAGTTAGTTGCAGTAACAATTTAAGTGTCTCTGGCGACAATTAAACGGGTAAAGCAAGAATTTGTCAAGACTAGTGGTCAACTATCAATGCCTGGGAAGAAAAGAAACCATTGATGACTTACTAATTTTACTTTTATTATTACTATATCGTATCAATTGCTGAAGGTTCACTTATTTCTCTAACGTTCCGAGAGCTATTACTGTTCTCATGTCACAGAACCCCCCCCCCCCCCCCCCCCAAGATGCTTATTGTAAGAAGTATATTAGAAAGTGAAATAAATTAAGAAAACAAGAAAAAGAAAGAGCAATAGTGCTTAGCGTGGCATCGACATCTATAAAGGTGTGAGAATGGAGCCAGATCCGTAATTTTTTGGAGGGTTAAAAATTGATACGATGAATTACCAAAGATGAAACACTGCGTCTGCTGTGACGTAAGATGTCCTATGAATGAAAATCGATGTTAAGATAAAACAATTGACAATGTGAAAGAGCCTATTACGAGTGTTTACGACGTATGGTACTATTTACTTATATACTTTCGACCTTTAACTTGTTTATTTATTATCGATATTCGCTTGTTAATGTAATTACTTGATAATCTTTGATATACTTTGGCTCATTCAACTTTCTCTTAATCTCAGGGATTTTACTCTTTCGTGGTTTCGCTTTGAGACAGGAAAGACCAAAAATGGCGTCGTTCTGCTTCCAATCTATAAACGCGTTGCGTGCTCCAAATCTGACATAACATTGGAGACTACACAATAAACTATAATTAACAAGCCAATGGTGCATAAAGCTACCACAACTTGATTTCCCGACTAATACTCCAAAGTTGTACTAATATTATAGCTCGAAATAAAACCAAGAAGGTAAGACTTTAAACGTTAGCTGAATTTAATCAACCATAGAACTCTCTTTCACACACACACACATACAGCATTTACTGCCATTCCAAACATAAACAATTACAGAACATATATTTGCAAATTAACTTCTACCTTTCTCTTGGGTTAAATATCTTACCTAGCTGAACTGAGGTATATAATTAATTATTTTCCGTTTACTTCAAAATCATTTTCCTCAACTAAACATTTCAGTATTCAATAATTTGTATAAAAACTTCGTGTCTCTCTGTTTAAAATACGCACCCAACACACATCTAAGTTCATCAAAGAGAATTAAATCTGCACACGTTCTATACAAAGCAAAAATCACATAGACCGTTCTGCAAAGGAGGATGTTACATTATTTCCAAAAAGCCTGTTCTTAACACAGACCGTGGGTATCTACAAAAAGCGTGGTTATCTTTTTAGAAAACATGCTCTCCTAGCCCTAGTCCCGTTCATAAGGGCACACATTGTCATACCTCATCCACAGTACCATATATTTATGAAACTTCTAACACTACCAGTTGTTTTCATATCTCTTAACATAGATTTTCATTCACAGGACATCTTACGTCACAGCAGACGCAATGTTTCATCTTTGGTAACTCATCGTATCAATTTTTAACCCTCCAAAAATTTACTTATCTGGCTCCACTGTCACACCTTTATACATGTCAACGCTACGCTAAGCACTATTGCTCTTTCTTTATCTTGTTTTCTTAATCTTATTAAGCATCTAGGCGTTTTCTTTTTTATCTGTGATAATGAGAGAAGTAATAGCTCTCGAAACGGTAGAGAAGTGAGTGAACCATTGCTTCACCAATTGAAGACTGCTCATCAACGCCGGTAAGTACCAATTAGTATTTGTTTAAGTCTTCAGCGCATCATGACTTTCTTTATATCATATCAGTTTGATTGCTATTCATTTCTGTGTCATGTGTCTCAGAAGCGGAAGTGTTTGGAGTAAAAATTATTTCCTCACCTCAAATTAAGGGACCCCCTTCCCCCCCACACACACTAGTACGCAATAGCAAAAGATCAAAGAAAACAGGATAAGCTGTCCTTTCAGGATTTTTGCTCGAAGCAGAGGTTGCCGTGGAGTGGTTCATATCCAGTTTTGTTCCTTATCATTCCATTGCCCTCTGTGGAGGATCCCTACAGCGGTCCAAAGAACGAATGTGGATAAAAAAAAAAAAATCGCGAAATACTACATCAGAGCAATTCGATTACTCATTTTGACGTACAGCAAGGTCATATACACATACGAAAGTATTTGATGAAGTTATACAGTTGGAAACATTGCCAGCTGGAGGCAAATTCGGAAAAATATATTGCCTATCAAATTCAACAAGCACTTTCACTCAGAGCTCATCTCTTCTGAAGTGTAAAACACATACAAAATGGATTTAAAAAATAATCTTAAATGTTTGGACAGAATATTTTGAAAATATAGAATATCGAGGGTTAACCACTGATACCTCGTATCTACAATTTCTGTCACCTGAAGTAGTAGTCTTTTTTTTATCGAAATGAGAAAAATTGGCGGACTTTCCAGTTGACACTTTGTAGCAAATAAACGCAGAGGTAAATTGAGCGCGTATGTTTTACGAATTTTTCCCCTTTCAATAAAAAGACTACAACTACTTTACGTGGGAAAAAATGTAGATACGAGGTATATGATTCAGAATATGGTTTAACAAGCATTCTTCATGGACACAAAAATTATCATCAACATGATTTTTGAAGTATTTTTCTACTGTGTGAGACGATGCTTCTACGACGTCGCAGCACAAGACAAAATAACGGGACACCCCTTGTTTTTCTAAAATTGGTACCTTTTAAAGCTCGCGTTCCAGCTGATTCGAAACGAGAGAGGCAAGTCTACGCGGCTCACTTTGAACCAGGTAGGCAGACAGAAAGCTTACTCATTTTCATTTTCTGCTCGCCCCCACATCACAACCAGTGCATAGAGAGACAGTCTGGGAATGTTTAATTGCAAAGATACCATTCCCATAATTTTGAACACTAGAAGAAGGATAAAGATACTATGTCAATTTACGGGAAATGGAAGATTCTATGTATTGGTAAGAAGTCGTAGTGTCCAATGTAAAATAACTTCGTTTGTAATTGGATCATTTAAATAAATAAAATGTGCATTGCTCTATAAACAGGAAATTTACAGACAAGAACTAACAATACGACTCATATCATATCTGATTAAAATCTACTTAATCTATACGCGTAGAAACGGAAACACTAGATACACTATGAAGTTATGAATATGAATTCGAAACGAAGCTCTCAAATAAGCTCCTGAGAGTTGATTACACGTGATTTGATCCAAAACAGTTTTATGACTCGAAGGTTTCTAGCCAAGTGAAACAGTGTTGTTTGAAATCGAAAGTGATGTCTACATTCTACACATTTTAAGTTAATTTCGGATACCAACGTTTAGTGTGTGTACACCGTGAATCGGACCCGGACCCCTTGAATACAGGACGAAGTTTGTAACTCTTCCAGCGGAAACCAGTCAATATAATATATCAAATTATACGTTCATTAATTTCAGTAAGTAAGAATAAAAACTTTAACGTAAATGAAAACTCCATATTTCGAAAACTTTACTTTCGATAAAATTATATTCCTAGATTTAATATATCTAAATGGCAGCTAGACATAATTGAGATGAAACAATATAACAATAGCGTTTTCACAGACCAGGGATATGATGTTTAAAAGATAAAATATATTTTAACGTATTTATTTGAAATGAGAGTTCAGCTACATGGAAATTGAATTCATAGTAAAATATACTTACCTGTTCTGTAATAGCCAAACGTCATTCTTTTAGAAGGAAGCCTTCTACCATTCCATATGGCGAACAGACTGACTAGAAAACCTATTAAGTCTGATAACAGATGAGCAGCATCAGTCATAACAGCCAAGCTGCCTGCAAGGTAGCCACCCACAATTTCAGCAACCTTTATATTGAAGAAGAAAAAAGAGAAAGGAAAAAAGTACAATTACATTCTGTACCGGTATACTAATTTCTCAAAAACAGAAATACAATAAATAAACAATGTTCAGAAATTCTCAGTCCATATCGGCGACATTAGCGACCTTGAAGCAAGTATCTACAGGGCTACAAAAAGCCAAAAGTAAGACAGTATTACAAATAACACGCTATCTCGAATAATGATAAGATAAAATTAATTTATGAGCGGTAACACTCGGAAGATTCTGGGAACCATCCCAGAAGCCACCTATTTTGCTTGAGGTTTTACTCAGTCACACCAGGTAAATGCCGGGAAGATACCTTCAAATTACCGTATACGCTCGTGTCAGAGCTCCACCGATTTTGACCTCAAATTTAAAGATCGCCGCAGGGTAGATCACTACAATAGGGAGTGCATAATTTTCCATCGTGTACAACAAAAAAATAATATAACATGACTTTCGTAACCTATTTCTATGAATTGTGTAAAATGTTGAAATCGTGTAATATGAAAAAATTCTGAATGCGGTCAGGTGACGCTCCCTAAGGTGATCTTTTCCTATGGCGAATCATTCCACTATATTGGGTCAACTGGAATAAAATTACATTTTTAACGAGTTTGTCTAGCTGTAAAGGTGATAGTGAAAAATAGGTAAATATACAGTAGAAAAAATACTCTAAATTTTGCACAGATCTTCGTTACAGATTATCTTCTACTGCAAATAACCAACATTTTATAATCCTATGTACGAATGGTTTGTTAGTAATAGGGTATGTGTAATGCTTCGTAAATCACAATGGAAAACCAATAGCATTGAATAGCATGAAATCCTAATCTAAATATATTAAACAAGTTAGATACTTCCTCAGATATATATTTCGTTGAGGGAAACAAACAATAGCGTATCAACGTTCTGATACGTCAACTTAACACACACAAAATGTAAAATACACGCCAACATTTAACCGAAGGCGTGTTCACATAATACAAGTGGAGATTAACATAGACGAGTGGT
>JAGDQP010063887.1:0-11655 GCA_022664845.1 Lepisma saccharinum
TAAATAGATAGGTAGATCGACGAATAAGTAGTTCGATTGAAAATGAGAAGGTGACGTATTGAATAGTAGATGGATGGACGAACAAGTAAATGAATAAATCAATAGGCGGCGGGCATGTGAATGGACGGATTGATATATAAATGAATAAATAGATGGTGCTGATGGATGAGTGGATTGATTCATGAATTAATAAATAGATGAATAAATAGATTTTAGGGAAAATGAATGTTAACTAAAGAATGGGTTTAACTGGGATTAACTGCAGGATGAGTAAATGAATTAATATATTGTTGGAAAGATTTATTGATTAATCAGGAGAATTTCTCGCAGTTCCTCAAAATGGAAAGTGAGGTTAGGCCAGCGTCTCCAAGTTCTTTGCATTTTATCCCACGTCGAAATAAGTTTTATTGGTTAGAGGGGGATCGACGGATATGTTCATGAGACTTCTCTTCCTTTTCCCCCCTTTCTTTACCTTTTCTCCTGTCTACATTTTTATGCCATTGCCTTCTTTCCGATTAAGATGACGTCGTAAGGTTCTATTTCCTTACGTTTTTGGAACGTGTCTCCCCAAGTTGTAAACCACTATATTTATACTATTTATTACCCGTTTCACAACTGCTATTAGTTCGTATTTCCTTCCGAAAGAATATTTTTCTTTAACCATCACCCCCTTACAAAATTCTCACGGTCACAGGTTGGGAACCACTGTAATATACAGTGTAATCCAGCAGAAGAGTAGTAGTGATCGTTTTACTTGGACCCATGTTTTCTTTCAACCCTCTCATCTTAAGTTTTCGATCACAGAAGCGTAGATTTTAAACATGATTCGATCTCTTGTTTACGTAGCTTTCAGTGGAAACAGCTTATAACCATATGAGTAGTCCAGAAGCCAAGGGATATAAGAGACAGTGACGAATTTACAAATTCATTCATGAACAAATAAAATGAAAAAATCAATGAATAGCGTATTAATAATAGAAAGTGGGTGGCATATGTGATGATTTAATGCATAGAATAAGCAATGAGTAAAGAGTATGAATATTATACAATATAAAAAGCCTGCCTGAAAAGTATCCGACCATAGGTCAGGAAAAAACTAGCTACATGATGTGTTTCAATTCCTAATCACGCCACGGAACAGGCATGTGCAGAAGGATGCCCCACCACTGTGTGCAGTGTTGGCAGCCAACGTTCATTACTTTCCTCAGAAAAAAATAAGGTCGGATACTTTTCAGATAGGCCTTGTAAAATATTAATAATACGGAACATTACTAGTTTTTGCCTTTGTGATACAAAGACAAATATTTATAAGCCAATTATCGAAGTTCACGCTTAATTTCATTCAATATTCTCTCCGCTGGCTGTGTTCTGTTGCCAATAGTCCACTCCTGATATTACTTTCTTATTCACTTGCTCCACAAATAGTTGATCACACTGTTAATGACCTATTTATTTATGTTTTTTGTATTTGAAATACAGACAACAATTACAATTTAAAATACTAATTGTGTTTTAAAGTACATACAAAGAAAACACACACATAGAAAATCCTACAAAATGTTAACTTGCATGAAAAACAAAAAATACAATTGTAAATTGATAGACTTAAACTTAATGTTAAGTATGATTACAAAAATGTATGTTACTGTTGATTTGAATGAGAAAGGGATCAAACACAAGACTTAAACTATCTTTGAATAAGAAAGTACAAAGAAAAATTAAAGCTCACATTTCAGGCAAATAAAAGGCCCGACATCCTGTCTGGGCAATTTACAAAAGAAATATTCTTTACAAAATTAACATTGAAAGTTAAAGGATATGACATCTTTAATTAACCAATGAAATTAGAAGAAATGTACAAATTGTTAATAACAATAATTGCATACTACTTTATTCACACAAATTCTTACGTCGTAACACTTACGTGACAAAGGAGTACTGCCGTTTTCTGCCCCTCAACCGATTTTAATGAAATTTTGTACGTAATAACTAGACCATATGAGAGTTCCAATAATCCAAATAACTATATCCTTACCACTTCCGGTTATCATGGAAAGCGCGTCCAAAAATTATCACTTCCGGATTCTAATTTTTATAGTGTTGTTCAAAATAAATTCAGATATCTCCAAAATGGCTTAAGCTATCAAATCCAAATTTCGTTTGGAAAGTACTAATGTAATGAGTATGTTACAGTGTAAACCAAAAAAGGTCCATTAACTTCCCCACTACCACCACACCAAATTTTAGAAACAAGTAGCCTATCGTTTTCACCCGTTTTGCACCACACCGGTTAAAAAGTTATAAGCTCTTGTATTCTTGTGACCCGAATTTGTGGTAGCGCCCACTCAGCCACAATTTTAAAAACAGATAGTGTACCGGTCTGTGCTTGTCTTGCGCCGTTTTTCGTCCAAGTTTGGCGTTTTGCAGGGCCATGGGTTTAAAGTTAGTAGCTCGTATATTTTGGGGCAGCCAAGTTAATGGTAGACCCATTCAGCAAAATTTCAAATTTAAACAGTGACATATAATGCAGTAATGGTAAGCGCAAATTGTTGATCAAAACATTGAGAAAGAGAAAAAATCACCCGATTAAAAAATAAATGACAAAAATTGTTAGCGTAAGACAACAGAACTATCGCGGTCGACTGGTCTTGTTTTAAGATGAAGTAGAAAACACAAAAAGAAAAGTCAGAGACTTTAAATGAGAAATTTTATAAATTCGTTGCATCTTTGAATTTCAAAAAATAATTTATTGTCTTTTACCATCTTTATCTCTAGCCGGGACAAGCTAGGCAGAGGTGGGGAAGATATCGGCCAGGATCTTACTTAAGGTACCATCCTCATCATTCGCCTGGTGAAAGCGAGGAAACCCTGGAAAACCTGTCAGGATGTTCGGTCGTGGAGTTCGAAACCGCGTACCTCCCCTTTACCAATCCGAAGTCCGCGCCGTCACCACCTGGACCACGGGAACTGAGTCTTTGCATGTTTGAGAGAAGATAAAAAGAGATTCTATTATTTCTGAAAAAAAAATGGTTGGAAAGATTTTATAACTTGTTATTCGCTCTTGGTCATAGCATAACGCACCGATATAATATACTTTCTGACTGGATGGATAGGACCATAAGAAACATTGGCTGTAATATTAATACACTAGGACAGTGATGCCCAACCTACGCTCCAAGGACCAGATCTGACCCGCAACTTTTGCCTTTCCCGGCCGCCACATATGTTGCATTTGTTTACCATAAACATGTCGCAAGAAGGTTTCATTTTATTTCTCCGTCTTAATCTACACATGAGATTAACTGATCTCAACTGCGAAAAGACAGAGTGCAGCCCATACTAATAACGTGTTATATTAGAAATGTTGCGGGTTATTTTATCACGGTGATTTTAAAATTACCAGTGCACGCCCTGTCATATAGAAGTACATATTTCTTGCTCGCAATTAAAAAGTCGACAAGAAAAAATGCTAGTGCGATAGGTCTCAGCTGCGTCACACCAATTATTTACGTGGATGACTTCAACAATATTAACTTTAAACAATCGCGTTCGTAAGACTGCCTTTTGTTGTGTTAATTTAATTAACTTAGAATGAGAATCGGTCCGCAAGCTGAAATGAGTGTAATCCAAAAACTATTTGTTTTAACTTAAAAATAAAATGAGACGGGTCACCAATTAACATGTCACCCTCTCCGAAAAAAAGAACCTTCTTCTATAACAACTTAAATGTTGTGGTGCAAAATTACTGCAATGCAAATTCCATAACACTATCTATTTCTCCTTTTTATAATTTGATTAAGGGGCTATCATTTTCAAACCCCCCCCCCCCCCTCGGCAAAATATATGTGCTTATAACTTTTTAATCATTGCGGTACAAAACGATGCAAAACGAGTGCAATTTGTTGCACTATGTGTCAATCCCTGATTTTTGAAATTTTGCTGTAGGGGGCTTCTATTAACTCCCCCCCCCCCAAATCTAAGAGCTTATAACTTTCTAACAATTGCGGTGCAAAACGAGCACAGACCGGTACACTATCTGTTTTCGAAAAATTTGACTGAGGGGGCGCTAACACTAACTTGGCCCTCCAAAATAGAAGAGCTTATAACTTTTTAACCTTTTGCAGTGCAAAATAGTGTAGAAGGATTGCAATCTGTTGCTCTATATGTCAGTGCCTGATTTTTGAAATTTTGCTGCAAGGAGTAACCACTAACTTGGGCCCCCCAAAATAGAAGAGCTTATAACTTTTTAACTATTGCGGTGCAAAAGGCGAAACTTGGGTGCTAAACGACAGGCTATTTATTTCTAAATTTTGGTGTGGTGGGGGACCACGTTAATGGACCGTTTTGGAGATAAAAATTAATTTTCATAGATAAACGCTCAATTTCGCTTATAAAAGAGCACCTTTCCTAGGAAACTTTGTGTTGTTTAACCACCAGTCCTAGCTAGTTACAAAACGATACTTTGCTCAAATAATCTTCATGGAATGTAGAAAAAACATATTCAAAAATCATTTTGTAACTGATGGGGGCTTATGGTTAAAAGAAACATTTTATACTCTAAAGATGGGTACCTCACGTGCAAGCATATGTTTGGAATTCAGCTAAACACACCATCAAATGTCTGAAAGTTTTATGATATTCAAACTATATTTTGTGTGACAGCTACATTTTGTGTTTTTCTGTCTACGCCATCGTTCATTATTGACATTTTCTTGTAAATCATTAATTTTTCTCTACAAGTAACTGCATTTTTCTTGCGATATATTCATCTGTAGACATGTCTCTCACAAGCGCAGGCCGATAGACGTTGCAAATGGAACACGATATGGACGTAATCTATATTACTTATTTGTGTGCTGGGTCTTCCACTGATTAAATTTGCTGTTCGCAGATTCCACCACCTACCGTATTCTTGTTACTATCCTAGACTTATTTGCCTACAAGGTTGTGTGTTGTTTTTGTCATTTCTTCAGGAACTCGGGTATTTCAGATAAGAAACCTAATTCTGATAGAAGATGGAGTGAATCCCGGAAGCCTCTGTCGACGATGAAAATGTTTTTCTCTTGAAGACATACTCGCATTTCTTCGATGTTGTTTTTAAACATGCGTGGCGATATTTTAGCGTCTGTGCTGCTAGAATCAGCGAGATAAGCAGTAAATATTTTCTATTTCAAACACGGCTGAAGTTGTCAAGAAGAAACTTTTATTGTGGTGTGTTCATAATATCCGTTCTTGCCACACAAAACGTGGTTTGGATATCATAAGAACTTTCAGACATATGATGGTTTATTTAGCGGAATTTCAAACATATACTTCCACGTGAGGTACTCAACTTAGAGTGTAAAATGTTTCTTCTAACCATTAGCACCCATCAGTTACAATTTTTAATATGTTTTTTTTTCTTCTAAATTACATAGTATTTGGATTATTGGAACTCTCATATGGTCTAGTTATTACGTACAAAATTTCATTAAAATCGGTTGAGGGGCATAAAACGGCCCTTATGCGCAGTTCCCATTTTTAACAACCTAATACGAACACCTTACGTTCCACTCTACGGAAAATCATGCAAAACACGGCGTCTCTGTCTACTGGCTTCTGTTTAAAACACTCTTTATGCGTCTACACACACAAATACATCAATCTGTAGGATAATGTGAATAGGCCAAATTGGGTTCCCAATACCTCCGGAAATAGGGGCTAACTCGAGGAAAATACTTTAGATTTGGGTTCGGAAACCTTAATTAGTGGGGCCGTTTTTAGTGTGATAAGGCTACGGTCTTTGCTTACGGTACATTTAGAAGCATCTATATCTTCTTTTGTTGAGGCGCTACCGTGACATAAAGACTGAGCGTATATAGTGCAAAAATTACCGTAAGAGATAGCTTTAGTCTTACAAGATTAAAAACGACCTACTTATTATTATTGCAAACTCCCAGTTCCGGTGACAGCTCCGATTCATTTAAGACTATGGTAAGAATACATGACCCGGAGGAGGATTGAACTAGACAGTGAAGTGAATAGTATGCAGTGAATTTGAGTTCCATAGGATGATGGGAACATAGTTCAAATTGGATCCAAAGTTCCAAATGAACCTGGGTAAATTAGCAACGAAATACGTGAAGTTCGTGCTTTTGGTGGAAATTCGCACATGTTGTTGCTCTTATTCTCCTACAGCATCATATTGTGAAGAAACAACTACAGAGCACGCATAGCCATGCAGTAGAGACTTTACGATTATAATATTTGATTTTGCGTAGCCAATCCTAGTTATTTATTCGTCTACGAAGCTTAATGAATACTGACTAGGCCCGTTCGGCTACCATATGTAACTGCGTCCCTGTTCGGGCGCCATATATAACAGGTGAGGCATTCGTGTAAAGGAAGTGCAGAGAGATGAAGATATATATATCCGGAATCCTGTTATTCGTAACCAATAGTTTTAACCACTGGCTCCAAAAGTGATTGCCTCACTGTTAGATTTCGTTCAGGTCATAAGAAATTTAATAACTTCGACAATTTAACAATTTTGAAAAGTAACTCCTTCTAGGCCACATAATTTCCAACCGCTCCAGTCTTCATTTCCATGCAATACTGTGAAACAAGAATCTCAATTTCGAATCAAAGGAAACATGAACCAATTTGAAGAAACTTACTGACTTTGCGACTTTCGAAAAACTTTTGTTTCTTCCTAGCAAACATTAAGAATAGAACTAAATTTCTAGTAAAAATATCCAGAATCCTTTTTAGGAAGTAATTTATGTTCTCACCCATTACTTTCGCGTTCCATTCAAACCTCACATATGAGCTTGTTCCTTCGAGCATGTCCGCAGATGTGCCATGGCACTTCACTCGATCAAGGTTGAAGTATACAATGGAGAGGTCTATCGTCAATATTTGTAGCGACAAATATAATTGAAATTATTTCCAGTTACATTGCCCGTGTTGTCATATGAACCCACAGTTAGGCTGAAGTAAAGCAGTTCGTCGGTCCATATAAAAATTTGCTATTGAACGCGATAGTCGTGAACCCAGAGCCAGTTCGTCGGTCCGTTTGTAGAAAGTGTCATCGTATTGTAAAAATGTCTGCTGCAATCTTTCCTTCCAGTAGCACGAGTTTGTCCATACTTCAGAGATGGCTACCATATCATTATCCTCAATATTGACACTCTGTTTCTCCATGTATGGCTGTAGCAATCCCGTCAGGCATTTAGTTAGACAGTATTAGAGAGCCAATTGTATTAATTAGTGGACGCAGTGGGATGGATGTTTCATGAACTTTTGGCAAAATTTCTGGGAGGTTCTGAGTAGTGTGGGATGATTTCCTGTTCGGGTCTTTGATATTGTATATCTAGTTCAATCGTTATTCTTACATAAAAAAGTTGTTTTGGTATTACATAGGTCCGTTTAATAACTGCCACAATATTTCTTATTTCTGTTGTGTCAGGTGGAACTACAGAAGTGGTTACCGCGATAAGATTGTGTAACCTAACCTATTAAAATGACGAAGTGGAGGGGGGGAGAGTAATGCAAGGAAACCAATAGCATAAAACTAATTGGACAATGACGTCAATAACAACGCATTGAATTGACTCTTAACTGAAGTTCTTGCTGGAAATATTAGTCAAGGTACTATTTTGTGTATGTGTGTGTGTGTTTGTGTGTTTTGATAAGCGACCTAGTTCATGCAAACCTGCATACCACACGCACACCGTAGATGTCTTGCAGTCTAATATGCTTTTGTTACTAGTACTGAATTGAGACATGAGAACACGACTTCGTAACTATAACTTGTAATTTTGTACTCTAGCTTGTTTTTCTTATTTTTTATTTTTTCGACTATTGTATGCCATTCTCAAGGATGTCTGTACGCTAGGAATGACGTTTACCATGCGCGCGTGTGTGTGTGTTCATATGTGTGGCGTCATCGAGATTTCCGATCTTTCCTGAAAAGAGAATTAATCGTTGTTATTGATTATAAAATGAAATAGAGGCCATGGCGTTTTGTTAATTCGTGTGTTACTACTTCTATTTTTCTATTTAGCGTGAACACTTGTGACGTGTATAAATCTTCTAAGCTCTTGCTTCTTTTCTTTTGCATTCCTTTCCGCACCCGTACGAAGACATGGGTGAAGAGGTCAAACCGGAAGGCAAACACTTCAGATTGCTACGAGAAGAAGAACTTCCGGAAATTCTGGATTATCTCACAGAGGAGATGCCCGAATCACTAAAGGTAGGTGATTAGCATGTCTTGACTCATTTGCCTCTTTCTGTAACGCAAAAAGAATTTATCGTATGAATATTACTTTTTTAATCGTAGGAATATTACTTCTTTAAATAAGAAAACCTATGAACATTACATTATTTAATCGTTTTAAGAGGTTTTGGGATGGAATCCTGTCTAGGGCATAAATATGGCTATACTTTGAAAGCATTGCTCTTGTATAATCGGGTGCAGTGATGCCAAAACATACCAAAATAGTTCAAATAAAGTTTATTAAAGTTATCCATAAGAATACGCTTCAAGCAGAAGATATATTCAGTTATACAGGATAGAATGGTCATGCTACAAGGACGATTAACATTCATGTTACACCTGTTTTCAAACACAATTTGGGGTCAAAAAACTCAGTATTTTCACTGCACAGGACTATTTAAGAGATTGTACCATAGAAGATTCAGGATACTTAATTCTTGATTTTAGTTTTAATCATTTATTTTTTATAAATAATTTTTACTCATTTACTTACCACACTGCGTGGACACTTTTAAACATATATGTCTAATGACAGATGATGACAGCTAAATGAAATCCGTTACTTCTGCTCGTGGCTAAAGATTAACCCAAGCATACGTTAAACTTCCATTAAAGCAAGAATTTTATCAACATTTGGCAGGTTAATATTCAAAATTAAGAATGAATATACATGATATTTAGCAAATAATTTGATTTTATATACAGAGCCATCTATACTTTCCGAGAAGTTTCAACAATCAACTACAAGTGACTTGCCAAGAGTGGAAGACATCTTTTATTTCTCATTTTCTTGATATATCTTTCATTTTTTTAATTAGCGTGAAATCTTAATTGATCATTAAGGTAAAGAAATTCGATGACGTTACAAAACACAGTTTGACGAAAAAAAAAATCCTCAAACTTTAGGAGTGTTCAGAAACTATATCAAACAGTGGATAGATAATATAATAAATTATGTACTGAATTTGCATTATTGCACCGAATTCGGTATTGAAATCTTCTAACTTAATTGAATAAGCATTCGGAAGACCGAGAAATTGATTTCGCGTGAGTCTGAAACCCAATTTGTCTGTGTATCGTTCAGAATGTCTATTTATAAGTAATCCAGTTTCGATTTTATGATCATAGTCCGGATACTTTTCGATTGTACTTCGCATAGAACTTATACCTCAATACAAAAATAACAATAAAAGAAAAATGTAACATGCTGCTATCTCTGCTGCCATCTGTTGTCATCCAAAAACAACAGTTGTAGAGAGAGGAAGATAGACAACAAGTATTATGCACAGAGACACTCAAAGAAATTAATTATTAAAGATTTGTTTATCAGAAAGAGGTAAGACTGACAGACTGGTGTGTGTGTGAGAGAGAGAGATAGGAAAGAGATCATAATTATGATGAAGCGTACTAGTGACATTGGTATCCTATTATTAATTAATATTTGTCTGTTAACGAAGTAGTTGTATATGACTTCACGTGAGAGTGATTTATTATGATGGGTCTGTTTACAGTTACATCCGTATATGAGAGGAAAAAAATGATACGGATATCAACATTTGCGCTGCATTATGGGAAATAATGAATTGAACTTCGTTTTTTGCTTCGACGTTAGTGTTGTCCAGAGAACCACCATATTCAATCCAAAATTTTTATATGCATACAAAATGGTCCAAAAAAGAATGCATACAAAATCAGCGTCCAACGTCACTTTCTATTGAAAACTAAATATTATTGTAATACATTAAAACTTACAAATACATGAATTGAACTGTGAATTCGTGTATAACCTTTGTAGATGGAAGAGACAGCATAATCAAGAACTCCACAGACTGTATGATTCATCCGAGATTAAAAGAATAATGAAATCGCGACTGCTAAGGTGGGTAATGGGCAGGCTATGTAACTCAGATCGGGGGGAAAACAAAGATATTTCCTCATGGTTGGTAAGCCGAAGCAAAAGAGGCTGTTGGGAAGACCGAGATGATGTTTGTAAGACAATATTAGAAGGGATCTTGTAGTTGTGCGTGATGAAAACTGGCTTTATGTCCCACTGGATAGAATTCAACGACGAACATTTGTTACTGCGTCAATCAACCATATGGTTAATTAACATTAGCAAAGACAATATTAAGATTTCGTAGGTAAAAAAAATATCGATCGGGGGTGGGGGGACGCAGATTATATTCTATCCTGGTTGGAAGGCCGGATGGAAGAGGCCATTGGAAAGACCGAGACGTCGTTGGGAGGAAAATATTAGAAGAGATCTTCGAGAAATAGGTGTTCGTGACGGAAACTGGCTTGATATTGCCCAGGATAGAATCCAATGGCGAACGTTTGTTACTGCGGCGATGAACTTGCGAGTTCCATAAGCCATAGAGTTAGTTAGTTAGTTAGTTAGGTAAAAAAATAACTTTCACATATTTTTTTTGTGACAATAAAACACCGAGTTAAGTTTACAAAGTTCTAAGACAATTAGGTCACTTTTGTTCCTTTTCTTTATCTTCTTTTAATAGTTGGTTTGCTAGAAAACTGCATAAAAAGCATCACTATGGAAACAGTTTGTTGATGACGTAAAATTACCCGTCATTTCCGAGACATTTCCTTAAGAAAATCCCCTACCGGCTATAGTCGAATGTCGCAGCTTCGGAAGCGGGGGGGGGGGGGGGTTTACACTTGACTATAGTCGAAATGTACAGTGCGAATTAACGTAGGACAACACTTATCATCATCATTCAGCCAAAAGTGGCATATCCTTCAAGCCACGCTAAACTTTCTCCGTTCATGGAATTGTATTCTTCCTCTTTTTCTCTCATACTTTCAATTCCATTTCTAGCACACAATCTCTGCGCAGTCAATGTCCTAACCAGTTTCTTTACCCCCACCCTTATTGTCTCCAATATTTATCGTCTATCGCGTACTCCCTTCAGCACTTTCTCATAACGAATTGATTTTTGCATTCTCCTTCATCTCCACACTTCGAAGGCTTCCAATTTTCTTTGCTCACTGGTAGCAGGGAGCGACTAGCAGAACGGAACTGGCAACAGTGTGCTGAGTTAGACGGGATAGTGACGCTTGTGATGCCGGATGCAAGTTTCAATAGTGGACCTCATTTCATCTCGTAATAAAATACAGGTGCGTGGAGAGGATATCTGGAAGTGAGTTACGGACTTAACCATAATTAGTGCGTAACTATTGAAGCTAAGATAGTAATAACCTAGCCAAATAAGGGATGCCCGGATACTCTCCAGTGCCCATATTCGAAAGAGGAAGTGACTGATTCAATCGTAAGTGCAGTGAGAAAATTAACGCATGATAAAGTGTGAAATAATATTCATGGTCTGGAAAGAACCGAACGTACTTCATTCTGATATCAATTCCCATCTTGACGAACAAATGTT
>JAGDQP010063888.1:0-11655 GCA_022664845.1 Lepisma saccharinum
AAAATCCACCATATATCAATCAGTACTTTTAAGTTTTGCTAAAACGGTATTTCAACCCAATTCTATAGTGAATCGACATAGAAAAGCAGCCAAAATGACAGAAAGAAATATTCACCGTTTGAAAGAACAAGTAAATAACAAGTGGTCACTTCAGGGTATCGCTTTCTTTCAACTTTGTATTATCCATGTTTGTATGTCAGTGGCGGCTGGTCAGGTGAAGTTAATGAAGTACCACTTCACTTGTTATTTTGATATGCACTACGCAAATTGGCATTGATATGTAGAGAGCCAGTCAACATCTTAGATGGAATAGTGTCTTTATCGGTAAGCCAGAAAATCCAGGACAAATATTGATGAGCAAGGATTGTAGCAGTGTGTTGAACTTTTTGGTAGTTCTTCACCTATTAATTGGATCACGAGCCGCCACTGCTGTAGGTTCTTCGAGGTAGTGGCTAGATATAAACTATTCCACTATCTAAGATTCTAAGATAATTTTCACAAACGGCATTATGTTCAAAACTTGATAATTTATTAAAATCCCGAAACTTGAGCAACATTATTATTAATTACTATTTTATAAATATTGATCGGGTCTGCAATCTACGTCAAATTCTAAGACTTTATATGGTAAGTGATAACAAATTTCCCAATCGGTATTTGCATCCAAAACCTGGTAGACGCTGCCCTAACGCCTTAGACTGCGAGACAACCAGGTGAGACAATAGGTTCGTCTAACATTTTAGAGCAGGTTGCTCACCAGAAGAATAGTATTCTTGCTCAAGGGTAGGGAGGACAAGGCTCTCGACGTACCACTTCATCATCAAGTTCCCTTTCTCGGAAATTCTTGTTCAAGAAGCTAGTGGGGACACAAATCAGATTTTGTGTTACCGACAGAGTTCAGATTTCATATATTAAAAAAAAAAGAACCCATGTGTTGAGATTGGCAGGACAAGACAGCTGATATCGCCTTATACTCCCTTCAGAAGTCTTCACTCACCAGTAGGCACGTATTCAGTTGGTTTTGGGGGGTCCAAGGTATGTGTGGGTACGAAATGTATATTAAATATGTATAATTACGCCTAAAGTTATACTAATTGTACCTAAAACTCTTAATCGGGGCGGGTTCGGACACCCCGAACCCACCCTCTAAATACATTCCTCTTCACCAGTGCCTCTAAATATGATTCACACTACCGCAAAGTTATTTCTTCCTCACCTAGACGAACAGGGAAGATGACTACTATCAATTTCATATTCCCAAAAATTCTGCAGGAAATCCTTACTCACTAGGTGAAGGGGCAAAGGGGATGCAGACATTCTATTGAAAACGGAAGATATTTTCTCTATTATACCACACAAACGCAGGAATAGTATTAGAACTAGTAGTATTGTCGCTGCCCGCGGAAGAATAATCAGAGAGGGACTTCATCCCTCAGACGTAACAAACTTAGATCAGAGTAAATGGTTCAGCCCATGAATGAAACGTTTACGGGAACAAAATAAATACGTTTAAAAGGAGAAATTTCATATGATTATCATTCTTTTGTAGGTATTATTAAAATGGACCAACGTATAAACACACGATAGTTTGAAACGGAATATTAACTTCAATTGTGCTAATAAGACTGTACTTTTCAAATTATTATAAATTGTCGTAGGTTTATTTCCATTACGTTGAATAATTAGGTTTAGATATCATGAACAGCAAAAATATTGATGATCTCGGATTTATAAAAAACATGACAATATTGTTGTTAGAATATCACCGTACAATTACAAAAGTGTAGTCTCAGTCCTGCAAGTTAGAAGCCTGTAGTACTACAAGATCATGACAAAAATTACGTGGAGTAAAAATTTCACTAATATAATAAAAGAGCGCATAGAATAAAATTAACCCATATCTCATTTCTGTTAGAACAAATATACGAATGTTTAGTATCAGTTTTTATTAAGTGTGAGGGCACATGCCCCTCTTGCGCTATTGCCTACGGGCGCCCAAGACCAAGAAAGAAAATTCTTTTGTATTTTCTTGTAGTAAATGTCATTATGATCTGGATTTCTGAATTTAAAGGATAATGCTCAATAGGTGGCGCTAAAGATGAATTTTCTGGAATTAATTTTTTTATCATCTTTTTCCACAACTGGAAACTTTAGATAAGATAAAATAAAATGAATTGTATGGACGGTAACAGCACAGGATACTTTAGAGACACAACAAAGATAAGGTAATAATAAGGCTATGGGAAGAATAGTTATTATAGGAGTTTGTAAAGTATGTTGTAATAAAGTCAAACAAATGTATTATATTGCGTATATTTTTTTACATATAAGTTGAAATATAGTGCTTAATTGTCCTATGAGTGTAACCTTGACTGAAAATAGTACCCATAATATTATCATCCGCGAAATAAGCATGTAGATTAAATAAGCTCTCGACTAGATTTACCTCGTCAAATGAGCTATCGACAAAATGGATTGTCGACGAAACGTACTTGTCGACGAAGTGAGCTGGTGACAAAGTGGCTTGTTGACGAAGTGATCTGTCGACAAAGTGAACTGTCGACGAAACGTACCTGTCGACGAGGTGAGCTGTCAACGAAACGTACCTGTCGACGAAGTGATCTGTCGACAAACAGAGCTGTCGACTTACTGAGCTATCGACGAAATGTACCTGTTGACAAAACGTATCTGTCAACGAGGTGAGCTGTCGACAAAGTGGCTTGTCGACAAAACGTACCTGTCGACGAAACGAACCGATCCCGTCCAACACTTGGAATGACTATTTTAAAAAATGTATTATTCACTAAGCAAGATTTGTGTTAGTTTAAGCATGTCTTTACCGCAATTATGTGGGATTTATTTTGTTTACACATTTACATTTGTTCAATTGTTACCATTTTCACGTCTTGTGTACTTTTTTATTTTGAACATGTACCCTTTTCTAAGGTACCCATTAAACTGATCTTTAATGACAGTATCCACACTTACAATATTGAGATGGCCAAATTGAAGTGATAAGTTCACAGAAATGCGCTACTGTCATTATTAAGGTCATGTGTTTTGTTAGTATACTGTCCTATTGTCAATGTTCTTGTCCATGAAGAAGTTAGTTATAATTGATCATTTTAATGACATTACTTTACTGTCTATTATACATAGGTATCGCTAATTCCTTGGTAAAATTGCATAATAAGATGTAATTCCACGCTTTGGCATATTTCTCTCATGTCTTTTCACTTCAAGAGAACAACACACTATCGGTTCAACAATTGGAACACCCGATTCGTTCATCTTCCACGCATGTATCATAATTTCAGGATAAGAGTTAATAATAATTTCAGGAGAGTTTAACCTTCAACATCCCTCATGCTATCATTCAATTTTCTTTAAATGTTAGCCATTCAATTATAGCAAGTTTTGCTATTTAAGGAAAGTTCCCGCTCCGAAGTTAGTTTCCAGGGAAGTTAAAAACATACATTCATTTTCCATGTTACCCTTCTCAATATAAACATATGTAAAGTTGCACAAAACCCATACACCACCTAATGCATTATTCCGATAAATTTAGTAGCATAGTTTGAAGTACCAGTGACATTTATTTTCGTCTGGAAAAGCCAAGTTGAAGTACACTACTAAATAAACACGATATTATTGGTAGTCGTTGGGGGTGGATGCGGAATGATGCTATCCTCTTATTAATTAAAAAAAAAAAAGAGGGAAATTTACAATCCATCTAGCCTAGGTAAAACGAAGTAAATAATCGCTGAAGCACTTTAATTCACTGAAATTTTATTCGTCAGCAGATTATCATTTTAATAATATACTTGTATTGTTGAAGTTGTACAATTTGTTCTGTTGGACCATATTCTGCTTTATAATTCTGCAGATTGAAGAGGAATATTAAATGTTCTTAGAATATAACTTTGATGTCATCAATAAATTTACTAGTGCACAATATCAGCTAAAGCTTGTGTACTACTTCAAATAAAGACTTGAAATTCTGTAATTAAATTCATATATAATGTGCCACTTTTATGGTTAACTTTTTGATAGAAGAAATAACAGACGTGGGTCTGCACAGTTATCACTCAAACTGAGTTCGAAAGTCCCAACCAGGTAATCTCTCTTGTACATATTTGCCAATTCGACAAATGGATATTAAACGTACAAAGCATACGCGATTTAATATAATAGATCTGATAGCGTTAACACAAACATCTCACTAATATGTAGATCATCCCAATTAGCTAATTATTCTACAGGAAGGGGACGCCGACAATAAGAGGTTTCCCACTGTATATACCACCAGACCCCAGCGCTAATAACTCTTAAATTATTCCCAAAAGGAAGTTTGAATAGTAGAATGTAATTTATTAGAAAGCAACATATCAGATGTCAGGAAAATCATAAACAGATAATTTAGTCTTAGTTTTGTTAAACCTTTCTCCATTATTAAAATTAGCACCTAGAAATGAAAACAAATGAATTCGTTATTGATATGATTGTTGCTGTGAAGAGTTATGTGTACAAGTGTAGAGCACACGGTTATGTTATACAATCATTTGAAAAATGCACTATTTTCTGTGAGGTGTAAGAACACTCTACGAAAGCATTAAACAGTGAACACACACAAAAGACAAGAAACAAAAGACGATAGACAACAAACAGCAAAGGAAGAAGAAGATATAAAGCGAAGAACGAAGCTTGAGAGAGATAAAGAGAGAAAAGACAGATGTAAGATTTAAAATAATTCTAGTTTACCTCTTGAATTGTTGACAACTGCTGAGTGAATCCACGCTGTAAAAATTGGAATAAATAGACAACACGTTAACTGCTAGCCTCACCATCTCTCTTTCATTCTGCAGGCGTATATACAGGTTGTTCCGTAGCAAATACCAGGAAAAATAGTATTTAGATCAATAATAACAAATGCTGACATGGCTTACACTAAACTTTTACTATAATAACTAATTATAATGCAACAGTTTCGATATTCCAACAATATTTTCATCACACAAATTACTTATTGAATGTTTGATTGTTAAGCTCCCAAAACTAATGCATTATTCTCAGTTGTTTTAGTAAGGTTTAGTAAAAGTCCTGTCAATGTGTGTTATTATTTTCAAGTTATGGACACGAGGCCAGTTTTTTTTTTACTTCTATACAAATAAAATCAAAACAAGCAGTGGCGGAATATATAGACATTCAGACGCTGCTGCAACTTTAAAAGCGCCAGAGTTTGAGGGCACAAAGCAAGGAAGATTTGAAGGAAAATGCCTGGGCGCGCAAACCGTTTTTGTTGTATTCTGGATCATAATAATTTGTCTATTGTCACCCACTTTTAAGTTAATTGTACAAAAGTGTACGTTACTTAATTTCTCATTATAGTTGTGATATTAATGGAAATATAATAGGTTATAATCTATGGTTGTAGGAACATCAGATTTTACGTGAGGTTTGATCCTTTCGATGTAGTAGTTCTATGTTAGATGAACATTACCGTAAGAAGTATATTTTTTATATTGTAAAAGAGGACATACTTGCTCTGTTGTGATGTACATGGTATTGGTGAATTTGTACACTAACTTCATGTATCGTATGTAAAGTAACATAAATCGAATATAAAGGTTGTACTGTAGTAATAATCGACCGATAATTAGTGCCAGTTTCTATGAATTTAAAAGTGATTTAGGTTACGAAATATTTGGGTAAATCTATTCGAATCATTTCGTACATAACATATTAGTATCAGATTCTAAGAAAATTACTAATGAAAGTAATTTAAAGATTTCGATAGATTGATTATAAATGCATTCTCTTTCAGGTATTGGTGCACAGTGCAAATAAACCAAATATTTGATATTTATTTGATGTTGCATTTATGTTATTATAAACAGTTAACACATTTTGATAAACTGACATTTAAAAAATCAATTTATACATGAAGAACGATGTACTGAGTGGGAATGAGTTAATGTATTGAATATCTGAAATATGTTTTGAGACAAGACAATTGCTTATAGAAATTCAACCTTCGGATTACTTTATTCCTTGTTATTTAAAATATGCAAAACTAAAAGAAACTCATGTTGAATTTATGAAGTTGATAAATCAACCGTGGTGACGCAAAAATAAATTAAAACTAGAGGAATTAATATATGTGATGATAATGTAATATCTTCAGAATTATCATATGCGAAAAGCTTATTTAAAGTTTTGCAGTAATGCACTTCATATGAACGTCATGTGATAAATTAGTCAATTCAGAAACACCATTGACGAATTGTGTATTATAGAAAATATAGTGTTTGCAGTTGAAAAAAAAAACTGTTTGGAATTCAACTGCCCAAACCTTTATAAAAGAGCAAAAATAAGCGAGATTTTTTGGGTGTGTATAAAGCATATAATGAGAAATTCGACAACAACCATTTCTGACAACTTATTATTTCAATATCAAAAGAAGAAGCACAAGGTCAAGGTATATATTTTCTTATAGCTAACCCAAAGCAACAGCTACTAATTAGGGGTGTACCGAGTGGCGTGGTAGAGCATTGGGGAGAGCCTGGGATCTATCCCAGCAGCCGAACATCCTGACTGAGGTTTTTCTAGGGTTTAACCTCAGTCACACCAGGCAAATGCCAGGATAGTACCTACGAAGGGATTAAAACAAATTCAATTCAGTTAGGGGTGTGTTCTGCTTACAAGAATAACTTGTAAAAGTGTTCATATTTGAAGTCTGGATTTCCTTTGTCAGCATTTAAGCAAATTCTGAGATCACTATTCAAATCCGAAACTACTACATTATTATTATTTATTTATTTTGTGTTGTTACTTTCAGCTATGCTATTCTGCTACTTTCCATCAGTTCTTTGCATATTGATCGACTTCTAAAAGTTAGCACATACAGGGTGAAAAGAAAATATAGCTACAAATTATGGGACTTGAATTCTGACATCGAAACAATAAAAAAAGTTTACATAAACAAGGATCGAATTCCATTTCGTTTTCGAGATACAGGGCTTGCAACGTTCAGATCAAAACTGACTCCTTGCAATGGTAAATCCAATGAATATTTAGCCATAATATTAAAAAATAAAATTTCGTTTCCGGAAGGTGATTTGCATCAATATATTGTATATTAGGGATTAAAAATTAATTCCTTCTGATTGCCACTATTGCCAACCTGGTATATCATTTACTTTTTTCAAATGGCACTACCTGAGTATATTGTATATGTGAAGCACAGAACGAAGTGTTTCAAACTGTGAATATGACACTAGTTTAAGCTTGAAAAATTGCAAATATTTCTTCATAAAAAGAACAATTTTTCTCAGTTTGCAATACTGCGCTATGTGCTTCACATATGATGTTTACCATTACAGGATGATACAATATCTAATAAATTGACGTAGCGATTTAAAAAAATATATATACCAGGTTGGTAACACTGACTACCCGATGTCACAACTTTTTAACTATTAATACCCACTGTATTGACAAGAATCACCTTCCGAAAAATAAATTTTATTTTAATATATCTATCTCTTAGTATATCAAATAATGTTGAAAATGGGTATGAATTATAAAATTAATCCAATGACAAATGAAAGTCTTGAACAAGTTAGTAAGTTCAACATCCACGTACATCTTTGAAGATAGATGTTCCGAGAAATGAAAGCAATATCCTTTATTATATAAGCAAATAGTACATTTGATATTTCATTAGTTGAAAAAAGTAAAATTAATATTCAATTTTTGCTATATGACTGTACCGATCTAGACGTAGTGTTGCTAGTAACGTGTTAGGGGAAACACAGAGACTGTTACAATCTATATTTAAAATTTTATGGTAAAAACATTTATTACATATATCTTGTTAATATTCATAATAAATGCCAAAACAGTTTTGAGTATCTGTCCATTCTAAATGGTCCATAATTAACTCTGGATTTAAAATATTTCGCCAGTATTCGGCGACATTTAAACTTATGATCAAATCTACTAACTGTAGACAGGCTGTATTACCTATAGATAATATTATCAACTCAAGGAAAACACAGTATGGTCTATATATAACAGACAGGATGTACATCCTGACATCAAGGAAATTGTGTAAGAGAAATTAAGTATAACTCAATTAAAATAACATGTGGTTTTTGCTCAAGTAAAGATATAGCCACTAAGCACTGTTACAACCTTATATAGTAACATCCCAAAGAGAGGACTGACTATAACATCTAGTGCTTTTAAAGAGTTCATCAGGCGCCAAAGATGGCCATCGCCATGAATTGAATTTGATTTGAATTTTATTCAGTCATCTAAGGCTCAGACTGGGATAGATGAAGAGAAAACAGGTGTCGTCCAGAGTCTAAGTTGAAGGTACCATCCCGGAATCTAACTTGTATGACCGAGAAAAAACTCTGGAAAAACTTCTGTCAGGATGGTCGGCCGCTGGGATTGAACCCACGGCTTCCCAAATGCTAAACCACTGCTCCATCACTGAGTCATGGCCGCTCGGTGTCAGCCATGATTGTCAATGTTATTATAATACTGGTTCTCAAATGACCAATAACTTTACCTAGCACACAAGCAAAGACATATAAGGCTAATGCTAGATTTTAATTGCAGCGTCGTAGAGTTAAGTTCCAAATAAAAAAAAGGAGTAAAAAATGTTTGTGGAAAGCGTCTGAAGAACTATAAAATTATTTTAGTAAAGATTTTCAATTATGGTGAAGAGAGAAGCTTTGATAAAGATGTAAGGTTTCGCTCCCTTTTACATACCAAATGTTTTTATTTTCAATTGATAATAATCATTGAGCGTGGAGAAGTTAAGTATGTAAAAGGGAGCGAAACCTTACATCTTCGCGAACAAACGTAGTTTTCAGAATCTCTCTTCACCATAATTGAAAACCTTCACTAAAAGAATTTTATTCTTCTTCACAGGTTAGCTGAATATGATATTATTTCGATTGCGGCAGTAGGTGATGTAGCAATAAATAAAACTTTATGGAAACATTATTATTATTATTATTGATCTATTTTCATCACCGGATTTTCATCACATGCGCTGCTGACGACTGCTAACTTCAGTATATAACGCGCTGCGCTTTTCTCCCGATTACTACCTGAAGTTATCATTAAGAAACCGCGACCTAAAGAGATGGGTTGTTATCGATAACAAGAAAATAGCAGACGACCAGCTAAGTACCATATCATTTGAGTAATTGCAATTCAGAAACACTAATAATAACCGTTCCTACTCCATCACCGAGGTCAAAGTTATGTCCAGCGACAATTAATTTGGTAAATAAGGACTCTATGTACAGTATAGGACCAAATCGCGACGGTAAGACACGGTTCTTTCACTAAAACCAATTTACAATTTTGGTAAATTGTATTTTATATGCGCCAGTCTTCGGACTTCGGCCCGTCACGATTCGACCTTATACACCTGGTTAAAATCCACAAACACCCATGTCTCAGCCGAGACTCGAACCCGAGACCTTCGAGTCGTTGGCCTAACGCCTTAGACGGCACGGTTTTTTCGGGGAACTAGGTCTTTCTTTTAAAAGTGGTTTTCAAGTACTTTTGTCAAGGGAACTGTATGTAACAAGGACTGTTCTGTCGATTCATTTTTCTTAAAATAAATAAATAACTTCTTCATACGCAGAGAGGAAGGAAAGCTTCACTTGTTTCCAGATCACACTGTTCGATGCGATGAGTAGTTACGCTAAAATTAGGTTGAGATAAGAAAATTGTACAAAAATATAAAGAGTTTAATAGTTTTAATTCTTACAACGCTGTTCCGGCTTACTTCAGAAATTGAAAAACAAAGGGAACTATTTGGAGCAGTAAAAGACGCCAGGTAGCTCCAAACATTTTAAACAGAAAAACTATTTTTTTAATTCCAGTAATTTATATTTTGATGAAAATTCCCAACTTAAATTCGTAGTGAATTATATAGCTTCTCTGATATAGTGACAGTTACAATGGATAGTTATGACTAGGGATAGTAGAGTTTCGTGAATAAAGATGTTTAAATTTCGTGAGTGAAAATGTTAAAAAATCGTGAGTAGAAGGTCAAGTTTCGTGAGTACAAGGGTAAATTTCTTGAGTAGCTAAAAATAATAAAATAATTGTGCAGTGATACGACTTAGTTACTTTTCAGGTCATGAGTTACTCTCCTTTTTTTCCTTTGCCACAGATTCGAGTTGGCAACGATGCGATGTGATCAGCTGTTCTTTTTTACTTTTGTTTTTCGTTTTGTTGATTTTGTTGTGAATTTCTTCTAATATTGTTGTTGAACTATGAGGGATATATTTGTGCATAATCAATCTTGACGCGATATAATCTACGTGCAGTACAGTATCTGCTATATACGTTGATCCTTATGAGATTTACCTTCTAATAAACCAGCATTGGATTCTAGATACCTGTACTCTTCATTACGAATGTTAAGTAAGGTATGGACGACGGCTCACGGCTATACTTTAGATGTTACCCTTGATAGTTGAAGTATATGGATAGATTAGTTTTACAATTGCGTGCTGTTGTTCATGCGTGTTGACATACATTACGTCTGCTTAAGGATCTATACCTCTATCTTTCACATGCATTATTATTAAATCCTGAGATTACAGCAAATTGTTTCCAATGACGTTGTAAAACTTTATACATGAACCTTGTACGAATTCCGCCTAAGGCAGCACACAATGGCTGCCCTTTTGATAATATAGTTCGTTCTTTTTCCGTTAGATGGCAAACTACGTTCAAAACTTTGCTGCCATCTATGAAGAACTCAGTGTATTACATTCTAACACACTTCGTGCTGTAGGAGACCGACGATAGGTTTTTGAAGACAAATTAGGCTATTTATTTTTTTCGAATGCTATATAAGCACAAATTAAGGTATTATTTTCGTGAATTAATGCGTAGTAAAAATGGTATAATTTCTTGAGTTGAGCTCAGAATTCGTAGATGGAAGCAAAATGTCCAAAGTATTTCTTGACTTAAAAAAACACATTTTTTTCACAAAACGTAAGCAACTATCTATCTACGACATGTGATTACTTGATTGCTAAAATTTTTCGTGAATTCGCGAGTCGCTAAAATTATTCGTTAATTGGCGAGTCGCGAAAATCTACTGTCCCTAGTTATAACTATCTTCTGTTCTACTTATAAGAATCTAGATAGATATTTTGGAATATTCTTTCTCTATACGAAAAATCCTTTCGGAATATTAATTACGAAAGTTAATATTTAGTAATAGAAGCCCATTGTAACACTATATTATTTAAATCTAATATTATTAATATTAAAATCTAATATTAAATCATGTCCAATCATATCGCTAAATAGTTCGAGACAGGATAAATGTCCTTGGTTTAATGATAAACTCAAGGAACTTAGAAATAAAGTACATATATTATATGTTGGATTTAAAAATGGTAAAAACATAACTGCATATAGAGTTGCTAAAAGGAAGTATAGAAAAACCCTTAAAGAAGTTAAGTGCGATTTTATAGCCAGTAAAATATTCAATTCAACCAACAAAACAAAAACGGTTTGGTCTATTATCAACGATACGAAGAACACCAAAATATATAACGACGGAAGTAGTAAAATAACTCCGAATCAATTTAATGAATGTTTCAT
>JAGDQP010063890.1:0-11655 GCA_022664845.1 Lepisma saccharinum
TAAAGCGTCTACCACCAATAATATTTATATTTTATTGATTTATATCAATTGGCGCAGGAAGTTTGTATTTCGAATTTACGCAAAGGGGAATCGTCAGTGGCTTATGTGGTTTTGAGAAGAAGTTTGACAGTTTTAATCATGGAATTATTCATAGAGATGAAGAGAATTATTTATAAAGTTTTATAATGTCAACTGTAGCAACTTTAGTCGTTTTGGATGGTAAACATTTTTAAGAATTTGAGGCAAGTCAACGAATGATTTTTACTTGGATATTGTTTAGAAAGCACTGATCAACAGGATGGATGGTTTATATTTATTATGAGAAGCGTTTTGAAGTCCCTTAATAGATGATGTTTGAAAGTGTCTGGCTAGATGCCAGGAAGTCTCAGGCAACTACAGCGGTGTTGATGAGCTCCCTTAATGCTATGCAACGAGGCTGTTTCAGGCAATATTCCGTTATACTGTTGATGAGCTCCAGAGTTGATAATGAAGAATGGTTTTGTAGCTGGATGACTTAAGCAGCTTCTAAGGGAAGACTGATAAGGTCCAAGTTACCAATAATTTGAGGCTACGGGCCAGGAGTAGGCAGGCAGCTGACTTTTGCAGTTGATGCCCTCCCAGATGATATTTTATGAAGAGAAGAGGCTACGAGCCGGGAGAATGCAGGCAGCTGACGAGACGCAGTTGATGCCCTCCCACATGATGTTTTATGGGACGAAAGAAGTATATCGTCGTTAATAGAAGTTTTTCAAATGATAACCTGTGTTGTTCGGTTTAACCCCCTATGTATAGTGTAAGAATGTTTTCCAGTACAGCAAGGTTTCATAAGGTTTTATGATGGTTCCAGCTTAAAGTCGGTAGGATGTCTTTTGACAGTGCTTTTATGGTTAAAGATCTCACAAATTAAGTTTCTTCATATTCTATGGTTTTGATGAAGTTTTGCCTTATGATGATGTGAAGATGTCTCGACCACGATTCCATTGTTTATAGTTAGTGATGATACGTTGGTAAAAGTTTACATAAATTATTTTGGAAATAAAAGAAGCAGTGGATTCTATAGTGAAGCCTAAATGATATCAGATATTGGTAGAAAGTTGACTGTTCTGATTCCGGATGAGTAACGACAGGATCGAAAATGAGATAATTTAATATTCATTGTACAGAGCGCGATGAAGATACTTTTGTTAGATACTAAATATTAGATATAAATGTTAGATATTAGGTTTTAAAATCATTTAGAATGCGCACAAGATTGACCGTTTCTTACTAAATATATACGAGCTAATCTAACCTAACTTAATGCAGCGTATCTTAATGTATACAACTTTATGTAAGTTTTTAGTGATTCTTTTGATGCTTAGGTTAGATAATCGTGGTTTACTTTTTTTGTACGGTTACTTAATGTTGGTTTGATGAATATTCGCTGAATGGAGTGCGGTCAATGAAATGGCCAGACTGAAAGTTCTGAGACAGGTTTAAGGAGAGACTTTTCTACTAATACGTTTGGTGTTATGGACTTTTTGATTATTGTTTTTGCTTTTGTTAACCTGAATAATTCTGCATTTTTTTTCATAGGAAAGAGGGTGAATGTTGTAATATGAGATTTGGTTAATGTTGGTTTGAGGTCTTGGCAACACTGTTTAGTTTTAGCTTTTGTTTTTAGTCGTTGTCAAGTAAACAGTCGACACTTGGACATATTATATTTGATACTAGTTTTTATATATACGCTCTTGAACGTTTTGCTAATTAGCTATGTCCTGTGAACTTAACAATAAATAGAATGAAAATATCACGTAGAATCCCTGCTCAACGTTTGTTTTTTGGATATAATTAAATGAAAGATAAAGCGTCTACCACCAATAATATTTATATTTTATTGATTTATATCAGTAGTCACTGTTTAATTTTCGTTAGTTTGATCCCTTCATACAAGATCTCCTAACTGTCATTTATAACTCAAAGTAATGCTTTTTAGAACATTTATTTATTTCTGTCTTGTTTAACTACAACATTGCAGGAATATTATTTTTGTTTTTGCTATTTGTTTTAATCTGTAGATGAAATTCGTTTTAACTTCTAGATTCAGCTTTGTAGATCAATCCTTCTAGCCATTATATGTGTAGCTAATTCCTGGATTTTCAATTTGAAGACCACTGGAAAAGAACTTCTTTGTCCATATTTGGCCAAATTGAGATAATAGCGCCATCTGTTAGCTCTTTGAGGAGCCTTTTTAACAAACTAAGATGCACGGAGAGAATATTTGTAGTCCGTCTATTATACGCAAATCCTTATTTAATGTGCAGGTTTACTTAATGCTAGTTGTGGACTTTTAAAACGCTCTCTCATGAAATCAAGGAAATGGACAGAGTATGTTCTTTTCCAGTGGTTTTTAACTATTCGTTTTCGTTTCTTCCCTCCTTTCGTCGCTTCGGAGTGTCGAACTATACAACTTTCAATAAAGTGAACATTTTCATACTTTAACATCCTTAGATGTTCACACTAATCAAGCATTTCTTTAACTTTCTACGTTGAAACAGTATTTCAACAATCATTGGTCCGTTTGTGGACTAATATGTCAACTCACAGATAAATGTTCGATCTTCCTCATCTCAGCGCATCACATGCTATAGGACAAATTTCATTCCGCACCATAATTAACGTTCGAGGTAAAAAAAAATGTTCCGCTAAATTAGTCTTTGGAAATTAAATAGCAATTACAAAATTTAATATGCTCTCAGCTTTCTCCTCTTTAGCCCTGTTTCCCAGAAAAAAATTCAATTCCAAAATGGTTTTGAGCTCATCGCGGAAAGAGGAAATTCAATAAGGTCTCCAATTTAATCAAAGTTTTGAGACACTATTTTAATACTTCTTAATCTATACGTTTGACGTAAGGTATTTATGCCTGACAGAAATAACTTCAGAAGAAGATAATGACATAACTTATACAAGTTAATGAACTTATAGAAGCCTCTACAACTTTATAACAGTACACAGATGCACTTATAAACCAGGAAACGGAAGTTAATCTTTATTAACTAGAGAAACTAAAGGGGAACGGAGGAGTTTCGACGAATTCATAAGGAAAGACAAAAGTCAAGCTATTCGCTACGGTCATAGACTTTGGATCTACACAGGAGACCCACGTAGGTTCAATTTCTGCTGTTAACTATTCTGACTGAGGTCTTTCAGGGTTTTCTGAGTTTCATCAGGAAGGTGTAGACATCGTACGTAGCCAATACCCTGGCGCTTGCTACCTTCGCATTTTCGATCCTTGGACCAGTTTTCTCAAAATGACGTTATCTCTCCAAGATGCCACGGGCTAAGGTTATAGCTACCTGTCTGATTTATGAATGGATGTTAAGTAAGATTTTACAAAATTAAGCTTCTGAACATTTTATACTGGATATACATCTTAAATGATAACTTAATTTGTTGACTCATTATCAATAATTGGTTAACAAATCAAATTGAAATACATTTAAGAATTACCGGTAACGTAAGATTGTTCTATTATTTTTCTAATAAACAACTATATTGTTGGGCAAAAGCATTGTATATACTTTCAAACTCGTACGCATAGTAGTAGGTGGTTCCTTTTCTTATTAATTCACATAATTAACCCCTTTCAATTTATTAACTTACTAATTTATATGACTATAATGGTCCAGGTACACATTCATGGCCAAGGTTGATAATATTATAATGATCCGCGTACCTGAGAGCACGTGCCACGCATTCAAGACATAAACAAATAGTACAATGCGTGTACTACGCTTTGTAAGCAAATGTGTACACAAAGCATTATAATGTAAACAAGTAGTAAATGGCGCAAGCCATCGTAAAAATCAAGCAGACGACGACAGTAGTTCCATCGAGAACCGAAGATGGAGTTGGAGTCGCAGCTAGATGGAGTTGGCACAGCAGAAGGAGGGACTTAGAGGACTACACCCAAAAAGAACCCTATAAATATCCAGACATCTATGCAACTATCATCTCTCCTCGTCTGGGTTGTCACCTCTCTCTATCCTATCCACTTACGACTAGTAACGGGTCGAAGCACCTTCCTGTATACACTGTTTGCTACGGGCTGGTACGCTTCCTTCCTTACCTGACACACACAGTTAGCAACGGGCTGGTGTGTCCCATTAAAACTCAAACCTGTACACAGTTGCGACGGACTGGTACAATATCCTGGCATACAGTTAGCAACGGACTGGTGCCTATCCCCTTTTGCACACAGTTTGCGACCAGCTGGTGCAAATTTCTATCCTACTTCTCTGAGGCGTAAACCCGAAGAAGAAGAAGACCATAAGTTTTATTCTAATCCTGGTTCGGGACGGTCTTTGTATTAACGTATTTCGTACTTGTACATTTTTAGTAAAACTGGTTCTGGGAGAAAACACAACCCCGTATACCCTTTCGTTCTACCTATAAAGCACATTAGATAACCAGAATAACATTACAATATACCTGACGGTGCCGTTTCTTGGGGAGCATTCATCAGGTACAAGGAATATGGAAAGCGGTATCCAGATCCTGTTTTCTAGATACCATACCGTTGTTTGTCTGGTTAAACTGATAAAAGCTATGGAAAGGTCAGGATACCCATCAGCAGGACTTGAACATGTGTTCCTACTCCACAGTCAATAAAAAACACAACCATGGAGACCAAACACAACCAAACGACCACGTGAAAAGAGCATAAACCCTTTCGTATTGTGAGAATAGAGAAAAAACTTGACCAAAATTTAGTCGGTCATTGTTAAAAGGGGATATGTGTTATGTATTTTTAAGGGCACATGTCCGCTATTAACAATGATCAATTCAATTCTCCATATCACTGAAGAAATAATTGATTTTCAAAATTGAAAAGTATTGTTTCGTAATTTTTAAATAAAGACCGAAGAACCTGAGGCTCAAAAGCTGAATGCTTAATTAGATACAATTGCTATAACATATATATAAATGTCTAAAATTTGTGAGAAGCAAACACGAATGAACTGATTAAAAGAACATATTTCATGTACTTCAACTTGCTTTCCATATTTTATTGACATAACATAGTTATTAAAACTAAAGCGTTTAGTTATGATTTACTGCTGGCATTTGAATATCAGTTAGACACATATTGCATGAAACCAATTCTAACATTTCCTTTTTTTGCAATAAATTTACATATTTCAAGTACTTGCTCCTTCCTAGTACAATAAAAACATTTTCGTTCTCTCTGTGCAACTCATAAAATAAGAGGAAGTAGACATTGACGGCAACGATGAGGCATTTCCATTTTTAAGAGTTTTACTTTGTTCTTTGCATTTGACCAATCATCTGCTGTAGATATAACGATCACTGAACGCTACACGTCTTATCTTAATAGCGTGTATGACCCTTCATTTTTTATCTAAGAAAGTGTAACTTTGAATCCAATGTCATCTGTCATTATGCGACTGCAGTGTTATCAAAATGAAGTAGTCTGTATCCAGTTACACGTCAAAATGGCTGTGCTTCTGGTCTCTTTGGTCTCGTAGAGATAAAATGGAACACACAATGTTTTGAATGTAGCAAGATACAAGCAGTAAAGCTCTTGATGGAATTAAGTGCACGCATAGTTTTGGAAATGCAACTGGTAGTACATACGAGAGATAGGAAAGCTCATTCGTCTGTTTTATCTGTATTATATTTGACGGACATACATACGTATGTAGTAAAAGTCAATTTCAACTGACGCAGAAACTGCGTTGTTTGTTCCTCAACCGAAAGCCCTGCAGCTACGTAAGATACAATAGAGAGTAGAAGGTTATGGTCAGTCTAGGACAACAAACATTCAAAATAACGATTCTTTTATTTTCCCCTTAAGAAGAAGGGAGTATATTACAAATACTGTATTTCTTTAGTAGACCAAGGTGTGTCAATACAATGAGTGTTCATCTTGTTGCACCTAACATCTTGTTGCACACGCTTTGGACATTATAACTGACTGAAGTCTTCGTCACAATGATGCCACAAAGAGTCTGAAAGCGTTGCTGAGGGATACATTACCTTGCAGGTAGGATATCATCTTACAATTGACACAGATTGGGTGGTGGGAGTGATCGGACAGCCACTTTAATCTATAGGTTACGAAAAGAATTGAGATCAGGAGAACACGTTGCCACTGGGGAAATGTGAAATCAATGTAATATTTCTGGAACTACTGTATCCACACACACCATTACACTTCCGTAACAACCCTCTATCTTTGAAACCGGATAATTTGGGTCTATTCATGTTGCTTTCTCGCCACATAAGGATATTCCTGTATGCATGATGCAATGTAAATCTCGTTTCATTGCACCATAGTACATTTTTCCGCTGCAAAATGGACGTTTGATGAAGGCACCTTTCTTTCATTATTGGCTATTAACATAGAGTTTCTGGTAGGCCGTCGCTACACGTCCGAGAAGGGATATGTTGCGACATGAATTTCTAGGCGCCTCCTCTGCGCCTTTTGTACACCTGTGTCCTTCATATTTACCTAACATCGTATTTTGTATCATATTGTAATTAATCTCTGGTCTGTTTTATAAGTATGTGTTTTGATGAGTACTTTCTGCCTAAATATACGTACATGAGTACCTTCTGATGAGTACCTAAATATGCCAGACAATTTTCTGAACATCTTGTATGTACTTTAGTTGATTCTCCTTTACAGTCAGTGAAAGTAGCAATAAAGCCTGCCCCAAACGAAACATTCTGGAAATAATCCTAAGTGTACTCCCAGAAAAAAAGAACCACCGGCTGACAATGATATCAGGACAAATCTAGGGAATGTAATTGTACGTTGACAGATGTTTTGTTACTCTTTCGAATAATTTGTTTTCGATTTTAGGGGCGCTGTTTAGCTCTGACGTAAGGCGGAGTGAAGTTGATATGTGATATATACATATATTTATAGCAGAACATGGAAATGACATTGGTTTCTTTTACTACAACATGATGAAAACACCAGTTTAGTGTAAGTTTTGTACATTCAAATTTTCATTCATAACTTATAATTGAACTAAGGGCAAAAGATACCCAGTCCTAGATACAATAAGATTCTATTCATCAGTATCTGAAAAGGAAAACATCTGAACTAAGAAATTTGTGACATGATATTATTTTAATGCCACAGCCTACAACCGAAGCAAAAAAAAAAAAGAAGAACGACTAATTGGACTTTTTATATAGTTTCAACAGATGGCAATGTAGACCAAAAATTAGTTGGCTTATTAGCAAGAATGTTGATCGTAGGTGTATGCAAACATTCCACAGGTTTCTTTCTCCTCTGTCTCTTTGTTAGCTAGGCTATTATGAGAGTTTCTGCATATATATTCTGGAGTTATTTGCACATAAATACGGTATCTTGTTCTGTGAATAAAATCTGAAGAGGGAACCACAAAATTCATGTGGTTTATGTACTTTCAGGTCCTCAGAGAATTTCATTAAAATTACAATGATGGAGGGATTTGAATGTTTTTGTGTATGTATACAATGTATGTTTATATGAATATGTGTATGTTTATTAGTGTCCTACAGTGTGTTTACCGCCCATAAATTTATTGTATCTATCTACCCACTCTGTTTCACTCTGTTTTATAATTTGATTCTGGCCAAAGCTTTGCTTTTATACCCTATTCAATGCAGGAGTAGTGGCAAAATACATTCTCATATAATCAATCAAACAGCTCACATTGATATCCCATGGCTTTTGTTGAATTTGCTGTTGCGTGATGCTTGCAATGACTTCCATTGTTGCTTTTCTTGGCTTTCGTAACTTTCTCCTGTTATTTTCTTGGAGCAGGGATTCCGCCAATATTTTCAGTTTAGAGGGGTGTCAAAATTGGGAAGGTGTAAGTAAGTGGACTTTTGCACGGGTTCTATCGATTTTTTACTGTAAAAAATTAAAGTTTCAATTTAATCTTAAATCTTCTTGAATTTGAATTTTATTTATGGCCTTTAGGCATCTATGACTCAGGACAGAGTTAAACTATAGAAAAGCAATACACTTATTTTAATTTTAAGTAATGTATGTATTATTTAATACATTGAGAGACATTGTGAAAAATAGTATGGAATATCAAGTATCGAAAGTTAGAAATAAGTATCGAGAAATTCTGGTAGCGACCCATCTCTATTTGTTGAGATATAAAATTCTGGAAGTGTAGAATAAATTCCTAACGGTTTAAGAAGTAGTGAGTACTGAATGAAAGCATTCGTACATACACAAAATGAATCGAGACAGAAAAGTATCCGATTTCAACCCCTCACCCCATTCTATATTTGTTTGTTTTCGCACTCACTTTGCGTTATGTTGAAGAAAAATAATCAGGTTAAAGCAAAAATTTAAACAATATTTTTCTTTCTCAGAATATAAAATACTGCGACAAAATGATTCTTGAGTATTCAAAAGAAAAATACTTTGAAGGAAGTTTCCTGCTCTCATATGTTGGGAAGAAGCCGATTGAAATTAAAAGATCAATTGGTGAGAAATTTTACTGTCCTTTAGTTCTCCGACGTTAGCATGGCCTCTTCTGCACTAAAAAATAGCTCATCGTCTCAAGTTTCAGGGTGGAATTCTTTCTTCATTGTTACGGATGACAATTCAACCACACACATACACACTCACACATAAAGATACCCATATACCGTCATAAAATAAGAAGATGCACAATTTGTACTATCGGTCAAAATGTGCGTGAAGAAACAGGGAAGAAACGGGCCCATTGCGGATACAATGCTGATTTTATGAGGTTTGAAACTACAAAAGAATGCTATCACATCCTTTAAGAACACCATATAATATAACGGGTTCGTACGGTGAAATTGTCTAATGTTATTGAATAAATAGTTAGTACTAACACAGGATGGGTTGAAGGTATCACAATCTTGGTTAAATAGGTACACCACACTAGTAATGATGAATAATCTACTCAAGTAACACCAACAAAAAGAACCACATCAATCTTGGAGAAAGGAATGAATAATAAAACTAGAAAACTTTCTAGAACCTTATGTGAACTGATACTTCTAAATGATTGTATCTTTAACACCTGGACTATTGATGAAAAGAACTTATTTATTATGACTAAATACTGTACACAAGATAAACAATTATTCAAAATAATTAATAACAATCGCAGACGTATGTTGCTTTGTCAATAGAGAAGTTTATGTCCACTATAGAAATATCAAACCACAATAATATCTATAAAAATAATTGTTAAAAATGTCTTTGGTTGAATATTATTGATAAATATATAAAAGGCTTACGGTATTTCCAACAAATATCAGTTTATTATTAATTATCCGTAAGCTTTAAACATTAGAGTTACCAATTCTGAGGAAACTTACTCAAAAACAAGCAAAAATAATTTTAAATGCGTAGAGAACACCTTTTCAAATGACAGAGTCAAATAATCTTTAGCTTTTTCACACTAAAGGTGTATTATTAGACCAACTCTTCGCAATAAAACAAGTATTTATTCTATATTTAACAAAATGTTACATTAAAATACTTTATGACTTAGTAACAGTATAAATCATATGTAATGTTTTCAATACAAGGTGAAAAAATAAACTTTTTTAGAAATTTCTAGGTGTTTATACTTATAAATATACGAGTAACACCTTAGAACAGTGTAATATAATGTCTTTTATTGATAAATATTTAGAACACTTCCAAACCTCCCGATATGAGCTTGTAATAACGTGAAAATATGATTTTTCACAATATTACCAACAAAGGTACCCCCATACTACTTATGAGTTACGACCATAACAGTACTTTACATATCAATATGGTAATAAACAATTTATTCATACGCCAATACACTCTAATTAAACCGACATTTAATACTAAATTACACGTACCTTATGATGACTCTCCAACACCTATCAAACTGGATCAAAACAAATCAACACTTAGCCACTTGATCTGAAAATACTTTGAAGACCGAAAAGTCTCTAACGAAGTAAGAAAACCGACTATTCTTGTCGACACGATCGCGTGCGCACGGATCGAAAGATAATGAGGTGGAAGAAATAGTATTCCAAAAATTTCCCACAACTGAGAACAAAATGAAAACCAAAATTCCACACACCTAGCATCGCAACTTTAATGAATTTTAATCAAGAAAATCCTATCCGATTCTGAACATCAAAACAACGAAATTAAGATAGCAACAAGATCTACTATCAAAATGTTCATAGAAGGAAATTAATATCCTACGGGTACAGGTATAAAATAAGGTTTATAATTTTAATTACAAACTTCGTAGTCCTTTCTACTCGTTCAATCACAGGGATGACACAAAAATCTTCTTTCGAGGTATGTCCGCTTCTTTATTACGCTCCTCTCCTGACTGATCCTGGATCCCCTTCCACACTTTAGGCAAGCAACAACCTTCCATTCAACATGTTAGAGGGTAAGTATCCAATACACTTCTTCGATTGAAGGATAAGTATATATTGTTTTTCCCGCGCCGCTACACCGGGTTATATTTCTGCACAAAGCTGGAGTCGATATTATCCAACGCAACTGGATTCCATATGACGTAACTGGAACTTCAGTATGAATCCAATACCATCTTCAAAAATAAACACTGTAACATTTATCACGAAGATGAGAAGTTCATAGAAATTGATGATTTTTCAGTTCTTCACCAATATTTAAAACACGATCGTTTTCTTTGCAGCACGTAAAGAAAATCGTAAAATTTATCAACGAAACAATATTAATACGACACTGCTTGTTTTACGTTTCATTCGAAGATAACAGCCTTTCTTTATTTATGTTAATTCGCGTCTTTCGATATCCCGTATAAAATTCCTTGAAACACTTTTACTCTGTTGACATTAATAACATCAGTGCTGTTTTTAGTAAATTCTGTCTCGAATTAGTAACACTGTAAATCATGTGATATCGTCTCTGCTTGATGACGTAACACCACTGCACACTAGTATTTGTCTACATTTTTTCTCCCAGAAAAAATGAAGAAAAAATGAAAAAGAATAGTCTAATCGCCTCGCAACAATCGCTCTCGCTCTGCGTAATTGTTGTTGTTAGGAAGCATGAATCCACTGACAGCTTACAGAAACTACGATTAAACAACAAAAACTGGGATAATGTTCTTTGCAAAACGAATGCAGTTATTTATAGTGTAAATATTTCTTTCAAATTATTAATAGACATGAAGACAAATCTTCTGGCGTTGTGCGTACAGTTTACAAGTACGATATTTTCGTCCATAAGAGGCTATGTGAAATTAACATATCAAAAGTGGTACTCACCCGGACTGTCCATGGTATATTTCACTCGCACGTTGGACTAATATAGAAATTCTCTTTCTCACCAATATTTAATAAATCTGGAATCTCCTTCCCGGCATCCAGGTTTAAGGCAAGGTTATCCACAATGTCCAACGCAGGAATCACGACCACTATATCCAGCTCAGCAAATACTTCTTAACTTGCTATTTTCACTCAGCACTCACACTAATATAAAAGATGGACGAATATCTGTCCCAACCCCGACAATGGGATGAAACTTTCATAATTTAATCACCACTTATAATATACAGCGCACATTGAAGTATCGTGTGCGTCCCTCCGCTACGACACCTTGTTACCTTCTAA
>JAGDQP010063891.1:0-11655 GCA_022664845.1 Lepisma saccharinum
TGTCTGTGTTTTCCAAGATTTTCCAAATCTAAAACTGGCGGTTTTCCTCTGATAAGCTTCTTTCTCTCAAGTCTAGTATTTAGTTTCAGCTTACATCTCACCATCCTATGATCACTCGAGACTTTGAAACTGTTCAGGACAAACACGTCTTGCAGAATTGACCTGTTATTCGATAGAACGTAGTCTATTTCGTTTTTGGTCCCATTTGGGCCTTTCCATGTCCACTTCCTCTGGGGCGGTTTCTTGAAAAATGTATTGGAAACGAACAGTATGTTGGCTTCTGAGAATTCCACTAACTTCTCTCCTCTCTTGTTTCTTTTGCTAAATCCAAAGTTTCCCACTTTCGTGTCACTGCTCTGCTTGGTTCCTACTTTCGCATTGAAATCTCCCATTACAATTTTGTAATGCGATTTGCTGCTATCCAAAATCTTCTGTATCTCCTCGTATAGGTCTTCGACTTCCTCCTCCGGGTGTGAGGTTGTTGGAGCATACACTTGTATAATTTCCATACTGTATCTGTTGTTTATCTTTATTACTACCCGTGCGATTCTATCTGAAATTCCTTCAATTTCTGTGATCCGTGACTTCAGGTCCTTATTAATTATAAAGCCAACGCCTGTCGCTTTTCCAGTTTCTGTTCCTTTAAGGTAGAACGTGTGCCCCGACGGTAGTTCGTACTGTTCTTCATTCTTCCTCCACACTTCTGATAGTCCTATGATGTCCCACTTAATCCTCTTAAGTTCATTCTGCAATTCTTCTAATTTGTCTTCTCCTGCAAGTGACTTACAGTTGAGTGTCGCCACATAGAAGTCCGTTCGAATTGCCGTGTCGTTATCGTGGCAGTCTACAGTCCAAACCCGGGCATTTTGACCCTCTGACTTCCTGCAGGACTGACCGCTGCCGTTGCCAGCTGCATTCGGTCCTCCGGGCAATGAGGGGTCCTCCGAGGCTGTTTCCTTACTTGTACCATCATGTGTAAAGAAAGGAGGGGTGCTGACATTTGACTCACCACGCTGTCAGCTAATGCGGGTTGGTGAGCAGCCCATCCATGTTCGTTCGCCAAGCAGTTGCTTGGGTACTAACAGGTCCGACGACGTGAACGTATGGTTTGGACATTAGGCGTCTCCCCGGTCGGTTCCCCGGAACGTATGGATTTTATATATATATATATATATATATATTCCTGTTTGTAACCACATGAATAAACAACAAAAAAAAGTGTGATAAGTATGCTGTAATCTGCATAATAATATATATGCGATTTAAGTTTTACAGGAGAGCAATTTAAAGATTGAAACCTCCATTAAGGATAAGGGAATTATATTTATAAAAATTGAAAATTTGCGCTTAGATAGAGTTACTTACCCCTTAGCTTCTTCACAAAAGAGATATGCTTCTCAACCACCGCAATAATTTTCGATAATATATATATATATAAAGGACATGTGACAATGACGAGTGTGCTCTAAAGACGCGAAATACCAATAGTCAGTGAACGCCACGCCCTACACTGGCACAAAAACTCAGAATTGTATCCAAGAAACAACCCCGTACTCGTAATTATCCCAGTTAACAGTGTCGAAACCTATCATGTAATTTCGCTAACAGAATATACGTCCTATAGAAATGTCATATGCAAAATAATACGCTTTTCAACTCGAAATCGCAGTTGGAATATTGCATGTGAAATGTGTAAGAAGCGTAGCACTGCAAGTCTGTCTTTTTTCGCTGTATGTTGAAGGAAGTCCATGAGAAAGTGAGCTTCTGTTTATCAGGACATATTTTACAAAAATGTACCAAAATACGATGTGATTGAAAAATTGACTCCAAGTGCACAATAAGTCCACCTTTTTTTACAGAGTTTCTTGAATCCAGGGTTTCCGCCAGGATTTTCAGTTTGGAGGGGTGTAAAGTCAAATTTGGGAGGGTGTAAGTGAAGTTTTGTACGGTTTCTATCGATTTTTTACAGCAACAATTTTTAAGTTGGGGTGGGGGTGGTTGTCGACACTCTGGGGGATAACCCACCCCCCTGGCACCGACGATCACTAGCACCAGAGGTGAGCGCTCTGCCAATTGATCCACCGCGGCCCGTTTACAGAGTAGGGTGATTGAATATTTTCACTCCACTGAAGCGTATGTTGATCATGTGGTGATTTGTACAAGATATCACTGCAAATTCCTGAATGCTGGTGAAAGCGTTACCTCAGATGCATTATGTGAATACATTGTCCGAATGCTCCAGAAGTTGTCAAACAGCTACCTTTAGTTAAGACGAAGGATTATACTCTGCTCCATGATAATACAAAACCACATATTTCAGAAGTGACAAAACAGAAATGACACGAACTGAAATATGAAACTCTACCGCATCCAGCATATTCCGGAACTTGGCATCAACGGAATTCCACCGTTACATGCATATCGATAGTACTTTGCAGTTACCTCGTATCTCGTATTTAAAATACATTAGAAATCCGAGGTATCTGCAAAGTACCATCGATATGGACAACCACATAACGCACAGGATCTCCAGAGACATACAGGGTGTTGAAATTGCAGCCCTGGACTTGTTTTGCGTGCAAGGAGACCAGTTTCTATGGAAGCACTTGTCAATTGATAGTAGAAATCTGTAGATGCTGAAGGAGCCTATTTCAAATAAACCAATGTTACGAGATATGTTGAATTCCTGTTTTCTACCCTCCTAATCGACCAGGGATCGTTTGAAATCAACTATACTATTCATCGTAAGAAGTATTTGAACTATGTATACATATTTTTGTTATGAAAATAGAGAAAGCTGATGGAAAAAAGGAAAATCAGAAGCAAATAATTATATTTTGCGGTTTCAAATATGGCAATACTGATATCCACAACACACAAATGTAACAATTTTATTTCAAATATAAGGGTGTATATCAAATGAAGGAAATATATACGGATAGAAGAAATACAGATCTTTCAGAAAGAAATTAAACACATGATTACATTTACATTCTATGAAATAAAATCTGCAAATATCTATTAACGATTTGTCCCTGGATATATAACTTCAGATAGTAAGAAGTTAAAAGAATCATTCAGCTTAGTTGAGGGACCATGATCTAAGATTATCATAATTTGCGATTAGCACTGCGTAGATGGTCACCTACACTTGTAAAAAACTTTATTTTTATATGGGCCAGTTTAGTAACTTTGGACTTCGGCCCGTCACGATTTGCCTTTAGCTGTTAAGTGTTAAAATCCACACCCATGCCCCTGCCAGGACTCGAACCCCTACACTTGTGTGTAGGTTCTTCATTTCTTGTACTCTTTCAAGTAGAACAGAGTATTTCCAGACTTTTTAATCAACTACGCATACTCATGTCACATCTCATTATCTCTCTAAAATTACATCTATGACAAAACTGACTTCACATTTCATTCATTTTTTTTTCTTTTGCTCAGTTTCCCGGGCTTTTAGGGGAAAAAAATCGACCTGAAAGAAAAAATCGGCCGGGTATCATCATAGCAAATATTTTTTTCCTTTATTTTAATTAATACAATTTTACTGGTAACAAAACAAGACAAAGGACGAGAACGAGGAGGGTAGAACATAAAAGAAAAAGGACATAAACTACACTACAAACATAACAAAAACAAAAATAACAAGGGACTTGAGTATATGTTCCTATTATAATCCTTTCCTATAGAAACGCTTTCCAAGATAACTACTTATACTAGGTTGTAATAAGTGTTGTGTAACTAAATTTGGCTATAATGGCTGTTATTATGAAACTTATTTAGAGGAACACAGCTTTTTATTTATTTATACTGTTATTTATATATAATTGTGAATGATATTTCAAGGAGAGGTAAAGCATCCCTAGTTTGGATAGTGATGGTACCAATTTCCGGCATTTCACCCGCTTGCGGCGCGACGGAGACTCAGAGTACTCAATGCCCCCGCCGTGACAGCTTTTCCGACCACAAGCTCTGCGCCCGAGTAAGTTCCATAATTGATGAATTCTTCTTCAAAACAATGTGATAGGAATAAAATATTGAAATTAAATTGAAAATAAATTTGAGAATTTAGAAAATGGAAGAACAGATAAGAAAATGCAAGTGCCACCTGTGTGAATTCTTCTAAGTTGTTTGTGAATATTGATAAGAATCATTAATAGGACGAAAAACCATAACTATGTGGGATGACAAATAAGAAAAAGAAGAGAGTAGAAGAAAGGAAATGACAAAGATATAGAATAGAAGCAGTTCGTTATATAGTGTCCATCCATCAAGTTTCCATCTAAAGAATTCTCTTTCTGTTGGTATGATGGGGATATCCAGTACCATGCATTCCTCTTCACCTGTATGAATTCTCATGTTTGAATTCTTGTGGTTCCCCTGTGTGAGATTATTGGTACGATGAAGATGTCCAGATTCTATGCGTTACTCTTCACCTGTATGAATTCTCGTGGTTCCCCTGTGTGAGATTAGTATGAATAATTGATGATAGCTTGTCCTTATACACAAACACTAAGATTATCCAATAATATTCATCCTGTATAGTATCACACACTATTCACGACACACTCATGTAACATAAACACGCAGCCCCTCCTCCACACAGTCGTATCCGGATTCCGGATCTGCTGGATTCCAGCAGTCCATTCATTCAGACCTGGTGTTGGCTCTCCAACTCCAGTCTCACTCACACACTACAGTTCAAACACACTTCCAGTGCTCATTGCCAGTTTCCCGGCACAGGAGTTCCTAATGCTGCTGGAACACAATCATCCCACAATCGGTCATCACTTACACATTCCTTCTAAAGTCGAGTTCATGTCTTTTAGTCGAGGTGTATTCAATAATATTGTTTAGCATGCTTAAGTAGTCGCCATTATGTAGTATTTCTTGAATTGCCTGATGTAACGATTGCGACATCGTCCGCAAATGCAACCACACCACACACATCTCTTCGCTCAGCTAATTCCTCAAGGCAAGGTTGGATTGCTATATCCCACAGAAGCGGTCCCAAGACAGACCCCTGCGGGCATCCCCTTTCCGGTGTTATAAGAACGTTTTCACCTGTGCCTTCCACTACCACTTTCCTTTCACTAAAGTAATCTCTTATTATCTCCCATATCTCTTGTGGTGTACCTAAGTCCTTCAAGTTACAGAGTACTGCCGGTGGCCACATACTATCGAACGCACCCTCAATATCCACAAACATAGAGAGCACATACTTTTTACAGTATTCTCCTGTGTCACAACATCCAAAAGTCTATGAATTGCATCTTCTGTAGATGTTTTAGGACGTAATCCATACTGCAATATACAGTCATCTATATACCTTTCTTGTTGAACTCTAGTATACAGTACTTTCTCGAGTATCTTACCGAAAGTTTTCAAGAGACTTATAGGTCTATACGAACCCACGAGCTGGGGATCTCTATCATGTCCCTTACTAAGGACTATAAGTTTTGCCCACTTCCTAGGGTTGGAAATTTCTTTTGTTTTATACATAAATTGTACAATCTCGTTAGGTATGGAGTCAATTCCTCCTTCAAGTTTTTAACCACCTCGTTGGATATATTGTCCAATCCAGGAGCGTTTTTATTCTTTAATTTCTTAATTATTGCGTTCACTTCTTCATTTGTGACATCTGCTGATGTTTCTTCCACTACTTGTGGTGTTTTGGCTATTCGCCTGGCATTACTGTGAATTGGAGAGTCTTCTTCTTGATTGTCTTTTGGGAAGAATTTCTCACATAACGTTAGTATTGTCTCTCGCCATGAACTTGTTAGCTGCCCATTTACTTTTTGTACTGTTGACATAATTGGATAATTAACTTTATCCATGACCAACCTATATGGGACTCCCCACTGGTTCTGGCAGATATTCGCTTCTAGATATTTCTCCCAAGTAAGCTTTTTATATTTAAGGATTTCATCATGATACTTTATTCGTAATTCACGGTATTTAATTAGTCTTCTACCCCTTGTTACTGCATCTTGTGAACTCTGATAGCTTTTCCTAGCGGCTCTAGTTTGTCTTCTTAGTCTGTCCAAGTAGTTGTTCCAGTAGGGGGGCCTGAATTTTGATTGGGTATTCTTAATAGGTGTCGCCTGTCGGAGGGCCGTTTGGATTTCTTTCTCTATACTTGAAACCAGTATATCCAAGTCTTCATATTCATTAATTTCAATTTGGGGAACTTTTAATATTCTTTTTACTTTATGCCAATCTGTTTTAAATAAGTTTAATTTTGTTTGCTGATTATTTGATTGATCTAAATTTTGATATACAATACTGAAGGTAATAATATTATGGTCACTCGTTGATATCTTGTCATGTACTTTCCAACTTTGTAACCTGTCTTCCATACTAGTTGTCGTCAATGTCAAGTCGATAAAGGACGAACCTCCGGGCCCCACAAATGTTGGTATTACACCGGTGTTATGGATTGTTAGACCCAATTGTCCTACAAGATCTTCCAAATATTCTCCTCTGGTATCTAGTTGTGGCGCCCCCCATAGGGGAGATTTCGCATTACTATCCATACACACTACCACGTGACTTCACAATTTATTTCTGGTAAAATTCTAGCTCAGATTGATATGTTACTTGACCCTCTTCCCATTTAATAAGTCGAGCAACATTCACAATGGCCGATTTCAAGATGTCGGTCAATAAACATGGGCTTCCAACTGGCGGCCCTCGAAGCCTTTTCTTGTGGCCTGCAAGGCCAGTTTGAAAAATAAATTAACTATTGGCCGAATTAAGTGTGTATATGTATCTTCCGTTAATTTCCGAAGGATTTAACACTTTTCAAACTGGCACCAATCCATTATTGGCGTTAGGCAGAGAAAATAGTTAATTTTGCTTCCATTCACTAAAGACTCAATGCGATTTACTTCCTATGAAAGGGGTAAAAAGTTAAAGGACGAATTCTTTTATATGAATTTCATCTTCCCAACGTTTTGGGGAATTGATTTCAAACGTGCACAATGCCGTATAAGTTACCGTAGAACGGGGTTACTTGGTGACACCTACGGGGTAACCACATAACTGAGCACCATCCACTGACACTTCAACACATAAGAGTCCTTGTAGAGAGAGCAGTCTTATTAGTTGATATATTCAAGTGTGATGTGTCCGTGGTTTTGTGATGGTGCTGCCATCTAGCGTCAAAAATATCAGCATTGTGAAGAAGCCATATCTACACTGACTTTTGTGTTTTGAAGCGTCAGTGGCATCAGGTTACCCCCCTATGTCACCAAGTAACCCCGTTCTACGGTATTTATTTTATTATTGCTAGTCGCAGGAAAGATAAAGCTTTTGCTTAAAACCTTGAAGGTTAAGAGGGTTAAAAACAGTCTGGGGCATCTGAAAAAAAGTGCCCGAAATTTGTGTCAAGTGGAAAGAAAATATGTATAGGACTGTGAGAAAAGAAACCCAACTTTTAAGCAATTGAGAAAATTGTAATGTTCACCATTTAGCTGGACGTGTCTCTTTCGAGATACTTCCAATTACTGTACACAAATCACTTACCGCGTTTCTTGCAGTGCTATAATGACTACCGGAATTTCAGTTTTGTAATGGCTCGGAGATCCCGTAGCTATTTCAACTGGATCTCGTCTGTGATCTGGATCCTTTGAAGTTTGATTTCAACTTAGGAAGAAGAATCGGTTAGTGCCAAATCTCAGTATAGGCAGGTTGTGAGACAGCAAGTGTTTGGTGTTTTGGTAAACACTTCCGGACAACGAGTGAGGAATGGTGACGTGAATTATCGTGGTGGAATATTCAGGACTTGTTCTTCCACATCTCTAGCTTCTTGCGCCGCACCATTTCTTGTAATTATTGCATGACGTGAACGTAGTTTGTTGCCTTCACTGTGAAACCACTTGGCGCAAACTTCGAAACAAAATCCCTTTCCAGTCAAAGAAGACAATTATTAACGTCACTTTAACACAAGATCAACTTATTCGTGCTTTTTTCGGCCATAGTGACAATTGTCCGACTGACTGTGTTGATTGGACCTTCGTTTTTACATCGTACCCGTACAGCCACGTTTCATCAGCAGTGATCTCTAGCTTAAAGAAATTTGGGTCAGCATTCGCTTGGCGTAACAACTCTTCACATAGCCTGACATGGTCCTCTTTTTGCTCGGCTGTTAACAAACATAGCTGCAACACGACGCAGCGTTAGTTTTTCCATCACTATCGTGTGACTTGAGCCTCAAATGTTCAGTTCGGCGAGACAACGGTTTGCACGGATGACTTCGCCACCCTTTCCTCGAAATCGATGTTGGTAGAGGTGGATGGCCTTCCAGATTATGCGTTATCATCAGTGTAGGTTCAACCCGATCTGAAAAATCTGTGCCACTCTTAACACTATGTTCGATTCAAACATTTCTCACATACTGCTGCTATTCCAATTCCTTCATAGTCAGGTAATTGACAATCGCCACAGATACTCAACAAATATACTTCCACTAAGCGGGCTCTGTTGTGTCGCTGCGGTTAGCACCAGGTTTGAAAACTGGACCAAAATGTTCAGAGCACTGCCAATATTAGTTCTTTCCCACACCTTTTATTATAATCATTATCGTAAAAGTCCTGTTTCCTTTTTACAGTCCTTTAATGTCTTCTGTTTCGTTCCTGGTATCAGGGACGACGAATTATTTTCATATCTCTGGTTCAACGCAAAATTCGGCCCTTCGGAAACCAAATTATGTTATTGCAATTCGTCCAGGACGATTTATTTCGCCTGATAACTTATGCTCCCAGAGACAGAATTATATCTTCGTATTTTATTGGAAACCCTTCAAATACCCTTTTTAATTCCGTCCTTCCAAGACGAAATTAAATTACGAATATAAACATATTCATAATTTAATTTGGTTTTCCTGAAGATGACATTCTTCTATTTCGTTTCTACATTAGTTGAGGTTGGAACTGATTAATTTAGTTTCAGTTGCCACCCCCTGATATGCAGTTGAGTCATCGAAGAAATTAATCATAACAAATCGAATTCTATTGCCAGCCATTAAAAAATCAGCGCAGTTATTATGCATTTGGAATTATAATCAAAATGAAAATAAATCCAATCAAGAATGTTGGGAAAACAATTACTTCAATACAAAAAACAGTGGAAGGCTAAGGTGTTTTTTAAACTAACTGGTTTAGGTGCGGCCCACCGTTTAAGTTTTACATATATTGTGGCCCTCGAGCCGTCTGAAGTTGGAAACCACTGCTCTAAAAGACAGCGCATTGACCTGGTATCCATTCATGTGTATTAGCTTTCCATTATTTCAAGTATTTTACAAATAAACTTGTGTTTTGGACTTACATCACACTATAAGTCAGTGTGATGTGATACTCAGTCTTATGAATGAAACTTTTGGGCATTATAGACAAAAGCACTTTTATCATGTTTTCTGGTGTTTTCCTAATGTGCCCTGCTCCTCTACCAAGGTAGGTCGAAAAAGCAATTTGAATCATCGATATGTTTACTTGTGAGAACTTCGGATACCGCAAATTGTGTGCACGTTGTGTTCCTCGTCAGCTTACTTTGAAAACGTCGTCAAACGAGAATGGGCAAAGGCCATACCAGAACGACGTGCAAGCCTCCATCATGCGCATTGGGATAGGGGTTAAGTGTTTTTTTCGCATAAGGTTTCGGTATGTTGGTACAGCGTTGGGACAAAAGCTTGAAAGTTTGTGGTGATTATATAGAGAAGTAGTGAAGGATGCACTTATGCAGCCGTATGTGTATGTTACAAAATTAAAATCTTACAACCCAGAGAAACTTGAATGCCCCACGTATTTATTAAGTTTCAGATACAACTGGAATAGCCATTTTACACTGAAGTAAATAACATCGGTCGAAACTAAATAACATTAAACTATAAGACACACAGGACACCATATAATATAAAGAAAAACATGTAACAATAATAATACACAAGAGGAAATATTTTGTATTTAGTGCTTGAAGAGAAGTAAAATCTGATTAAAAAATATCGATATTTAAAACAAGATTATCATACACAGTTCCTTATCCATATATCCATAAAATAAGAACTGCTGCAGCATACTTAACCTAGACGTGGTACAATGAAGTAGGTTATTTCTAGTTTTCTGTAAGGGAACACGGAAGTAAATTTTTCATATTTATCCTCGAGGTCTGAGCTTCCTCTTCAGTATCTTATCAGGCACCAGATGTAATTACATCATATCTTCTAGCTTCTGATGAGAGGAGGGAAGTGAAGGGCGGATAACAATTTGGATTTACTTGAGCTGCGTACCGATAGTATTCTTTCCGACTATAGCAGAAAAAAGTTCTAAATATCAAGCCATGTTTCAACATGGAGAACAACATTCTAGGGAAGATGAAGGTTTTGTAGAACATACTCAATGAAGTAAAGTCCTTAATATCGGTAGTTCTCTAAACACTACTACAATGTTAGAAAATACACTTTTTGTACACTTTTATATAACCATTACTGGAATTGTGTTTTTGTTAAAAAAAGTGTACAAAGTGTGTACAAGTAGTGCCGAGATTTTATCACGTTTTTCTGAAGGTGAGCCTTGTACACTTCTTTCTCACCATGAGGTCTTATACACTTTTTGCACACAACGCTTGGATAACATAATGATTCCTGATTTTTTAAATTTATAGAGTTAGAGTGACGATTGTTCTGTGGTGTCATAGGTCAATTGGTTAAAGCAAGAGAGTACCTACCACCCGGACGATCCCCGCTCCCACAAACAGTTTAACTTCTTTCCTAGGTAAGCTTGTTCCCATCTTTACACATTTTAAGGGCACAAAAGTGGCCAAAGGTTCACTTACTTTTTCATGTGTGACCAAAGGCTAAGTTATTTGTTTGTGTGTTTGGCCAGGCGAGATTCCAATATGGCGAACGAAGTTACGTTCGAATTTGCTAAAACTTTTAGAACATTTCATAGAATACATTTTTACACTAGCCTGCTGAGACTGTTTGATCTGGTTAGAAATTTCCCCTATATTTTGTACCGGAAATATCAGATTTCGAAGTCTTTGACGGCCATACTATAATATACCTCACAATTCTTTGGCGGCCATACTCCACTCGAATTCCCCAGAAATTTTGGTACTGTTCAGATTATTTTTCCACGCTTGTTAGCATTTTGTCTAATTTCCTTCCTTCTGTTAAAGAAAATCACCTACAAACGAGCTCATTCTGTGAGCTCCCGAATTCACCCATTGTTTTATAGAACGTAAGTTGTCGAACAATGCACTTATTTAACACACTTTTGTGCAAACTTTAGTTTAAATTCAGTAGTATGTTGGACAACAGATGAAATATTGGTCTCATCATTTTTGTCTTTGGTTTGAATAAATAAGAAAATTGTACTGTTTTATTCCAAAACTTCAGTAAAATTGTTTCCAGGTGATAGGCAATAGAATTATAGGACCTCCTTTGAAGTTGGTTCAGTACAGCTTATACTTTTAACTGTATGATAGGATCTCCAAACTTAGCTATTACAGCGAAATAGAAGAGCCATACGGACCGAGGAATGAAAGTATGACACCTTGACTTTCAAATCTGACTACCGCGGGGCATCTTGGTTCATGTGATATGTAATAGGATGTTAGTTGACTATATCAGGATCTAATTTGAACTGTGACCTTCTA
>JAGDQP010063892.1:0-11655 GCA_022664845.1 Lepisma saccharinum
GTGTGTGTGTGTGTGTGTTCAATGTGCTTCTGATTAGAATATATGTGTCAAATTTCAGTGAGATCATGTTGAAAAAATCTATAAGAAGTACACAGTTTGTATTTGACAAAATACAAGCATTTATTGAATAGAATGATAGACTAATATTTTTTTATAGAATAATGATAATAATGTAGATCAATATTAGATTAATATATTTTATATTGTTCATGAACTAAGTTTAATAAACATTCCAAAATGATAATGTGTTTTTCATTTTATGCAATGAAATCTTCCCTGTGTTCATTTTATAATTAAACTACATCAAACTCTCGATTATTGGTGCGCGGATTATCTTGTTTGTGGGATTTCGTCCTTCTTCTTCTTCTTTTTCTTCTACTTCTACTACTATTGTTACTGTTATTATTATTATTATAATGTAACTAATTAACACTGTGTATTAGTGCATATTCAAAACCTACCACTCCCGCGCGCCACCCTGTATTTACTTCAATCCGAATTTTTCGTTATCTCTGTTTCATAATTATTTAAATAACATATCCAACAAACTTGTTAATTACCTCTATAATATTTTAATTGTTGGTGACTTTAATTTAGTAAAGGAGATTGTATTGACAGAGACATTTTACATGGCATTCATTACTATTCCAGCTATAAAGCAAGATTACTACGGTATTTAATTTTCTGGATGACATAAACTTTGTTATTTGATGATTGTTGTCAAGATAGAGATACAATTTTGGAGAACTTTGAATCGGTCACGTGTAAATCGTTAGAATATGCGGTTAAACCTAATGAATATCGTGAACTCATTTATATTGTTATTTCGCTTCCACATATACCTAAGTGTGTAAATAATAAAATGATATATTAATTTCATAATATATTTCATAATATAAGCAAATAAGTTTAGTAAATTGCTACGATATTCTGTTAGATCTTAATCTGTGTCTTGTATTAAATGTACAAGCTGCCATTAAAACCTATATAAACAATAATATTCTACTGAAGAGAATTAGAAACTTGGAATACCTATCCTTGTAATCTGCATAATTAATAAAGACATTTAAGAAGAAGAATCGAGTTCATAGGAAAAACAACATAACTAATGATCACAGTAACTATCTCAGTTTTTCTCTACGTAAGAAATTTAAATGTTTTATTCTACGTGACAAGCGATAAACATTAATCAATATGAAAAACGCAACCAGAAATCTAGTTGAGCTTATGTTGATAACGGATTTGTATCACAACCAGAAATATTAGAGTGTAATTTCGGTGAATACTTTGACTCAATATATGAAGAATGTTCTTCAGATGACATTTATAAACCGAACCACCGTAGCTCAGTTGTAGAGAGTTGGCGTAGCATTCGGGAAGTCGTTTGTTCCATCCCAGCCACCGACCATTCTGACTGAGGTTTTCCATTGTTTTTCCTTACTTAAGGTTACGTCATGCTACTGATCACTTGGAAATTGTGGCAGTCTCTCCACTACCTAAAATTATGGAAATACAGTTTCGCATTATAGACTTATCTCTATTATTAATCTTATCTCGAAAATATTTGAGGAAAAGCACATAAAAGTTGATAATTTAATCTTGTACAGCGTAGATTTAGTTTAACAAATATGTTCCCGTCCTTATATGTGATAGGTCCAATTGTGGAAAATAGTGGCCAAGTGGATATGGTATACATTGATTTTGAGGAATTATTTGATATCCCATGACTGCTAATTAGTATATTAATGATCTTTGGTTATTCTTTACCTTTTGTTGAAAGGATAAGATCATACTTAAAGTATAGGGAATTCAAGATGAGATATAAAGGAAGACTGACACCAGTATACACAAGAGGATCTGGTATTTTACAGGGACCAAAATTTGGGTCCATTGCTTTTTATCAGATTTATCAATCTTTTAATATTTCACTTATATTGTAAAACTTTATTATATGCAGAGGGCGTTAAGTTGTTTACGTCTGACTGAGATGTTTCAGTCAGCCAACAAGTTCAATTTCATGTATGATAATGTGAATTCGATATTGTTCAAGATAGTTTTCACTTATATTACGTTATACGTAAGGCATGAGAAAATTCATTTTTTGGGGGATACACTCTAGCATTCAGCATCTGACGGTTCGTGGGCACAAAGGTAATTTATTTGGCTAAAAAAAATGTCAAGAGGCTGATATGACTCACCTCATTGTTAATTAAGTTGTGTTTTTTGTTGTATGTCATAGCATGTTAATTAATTTATTTGCGTAAAGCATTTCTATTGATATTAATCAAGTAATCATGTTTAAAATTTGCAAAACAAGATAAGAACAAACGTTATGTTAAATTGCGTGGGAGTTTTATGTATTGGCATATTCTTAAAGTTGGCCAATAGATGTCACGACTTTCAGAGTTGGAAATTCAACTACGCACTAATAAAATATACAAATGTGTACTTGCAGTTTTATATTGGAATAACGGCACATGAGTATAGTGTATTAAAAAGTGTATTAAATAAATTAAATATAATGTTTTGTTGTTGTTGCAGTATATGATAATTTTGTCACAATCAAATGCATGTCATATATACGTACAGAAGCTATGTTGGGTTTCAGGAAGCCTACAACGGCATAGAACATCGTACTACCGGAACAATTCATAAACTACCAAAGCACACCCGACATCGTCATCACTCTCACCAATTTAGTAACCCGTATTACTATTGAAGTTCTTGATCTACTCGGAAGTGACCATACACCACTAAAACTTACTCTAAAATGCCACCAGAGACCAATTAAAAATTCTAATATCACAACAAGACAAATACCACGATACTATAAAGCAAACTGGGACGGCTACCGAGAGTTCATTGAAACCAAAATAGACCCAGAAGTTCAAATAACCACAGACGAACTATACTATACTATTGACAACATAAATGAAACACTTCAACAAGCAAATAGTAAATTGATACCGGCAAGTACATACTACCGTAGCTCAATCCTAGAGCATTGACGTAGGATTAGGAAGGTTGTGAGTTCGGTCCCAGAGGCCGACAATCCTGACTGAGCTTGTTTCCAGTGTTTCCCTCAGTCACACAAGGCAAGTGCCATGATAACACCTCCAACATAAGATTTAGCCAATACCTTCCGGAAGCATTTCCCCTACCCTATCCCGGACTGAGCATTAAATGCCTGAAGGTCATAAATAAAATTTAATCAATCAAATTTAATCTGTACGACTCACCCGATATGGTAAGGCTAATATAATCGCGACGACTAATATGGGCAGGACATAGAAGAACGGTGTGGTGAAAAACGAAGATTTTGTTCCATCTTGCTTGAAAAGCTGGAAGGAAAGAAATTGTTGGGAAGACCGAGACGACGTTGGGTGGACAATATAGAAGGGAACTTCGAGAAGTAGGTGTTTGTGATGAATACTGTCTTGATCTTGTGATGATTACTTTATCACAGGTAAATAAAAACATGATTGTAAACATGTTTGTACGATTATATCTTGCAAAGTAATATTTTACTTGAACATAGCCATATTATTTCTTCAAAACACATTCTTCTTAGTCGATGTAATTCTTCTCAGCAGCATCATTGAAATGCTTACTTCTCTTTGAGGATTACGACAAAGAAATGTTTGTTAGGCACTGGAAACAAAGCGAAAGCACGCATGAACCATTTATACATTTCTTTCTGTGTGCTATGACTTTCTCACATAGTTGTTATATTGAAGATCACTCTATAGGTTATGGGAAGAAAAAATTAGCCTTCCTTCTCATCGAAAGAAATGCAAAATATAACTGAAACAGAATATCTAGTGGACAGTGCAATCCAGGGATTCCGCCCGGATTTTCAGTTTTGTGGGTGTGACGTCAAAATTTAGGGCTTGTAAGTTGAGTGTTGCACGGTTTATATCGATTTTTGGCACCGTAGAAATTTTGAATTTGGAGATGTGCTCTCGAGCATTTGGGGGATAGCATCCTCCGTAGAGGGTCTGGCGGAGTCACTGGAGCATGCTGATTCACTTTCGTCTGCTTTTGTCATAAATAATAATTATGAGATATGCTTTCGCTCGTGCAAGTGTGTCTATAACTTGGCTCGTTTTTAAAACTTTTAGAAAAACAATATATGATTATCGAAAGTTGAATGTTTCTTTCTTAAATGCTCGTTGCTTAAGTTATGTTGAATACTTGATTACACCAAGTTAGGTAACATTTGCACAACTAATTTTAAGCCCATTCTAAACTATCAAACAAGACGTACTTCCAGTTATTCAGTACGTCCAATCGTTCACACTATAAGTTTTATCGAACGTTTTGTCTTTAAAAAATTCCTTGTAAATATTTTCAAATATATAAAACATAAGCAACTAATGTTTAGTTTCATATAATAAATCAGTAGTTTTAACCACATGCCCGCGAACTATGTATTTAATACCTTTTTGTAGAGTTTGACATTTCAAAATTAAAATTAAAATTTTATATTCTATTGTTAAAAGAACATAACATTCATACATAACATAACGGCATTCATACATACATATTGAAGGAGAGACAAAGAACCAAATACATAACAAAAAGATGCCGAAGAAAGCTTTTCTCTATTAACATTTCTCTATTAACATGCGCTCATATATCATACTACATAATGGAACTCATTGAGGCAACAAGCACTTAGCTTAAAAAGAGCAAACAAATACTTGCAAATCCCAGTATCTATTAGTTGGTTGTGTTTCAGAATTACTTTTGAGACGGAAAGTTTTCAACTCTAATTATTTACACAGAAGCTACCGCAGAAAACTTCACACATATATGACAATTTAAAACTCTCTGGACGCTTCACACAAGATAAGGGGAGCACTGGTATAATTTCAAGGGTTCGGTGTTAAATCCCAAACGATCAGACTGTAATAAGAATTATTTGTGGACCTATGTTCCAAGAGAGTTAATACTCTTTATAAGTGGAAAGCAATTGTGGTCGGAATGAGAAAACTAAAACTTTCTTTCATGTCGTGTGGAAATAAATGCAGAATATAAGAGAAAAACTCAACAAATTCTCTAGGAAGAATTCTGACTCTCCGGGTGGGACTTTGTCCCAGAGTTTTTAAAAAACGGGTATTTATTAAAAAAAAAAGCAGCTCACCTGGGCCCAGCAAGGTATTTTCGGGTTTTCTTCGGGTTTTAGAAATAGCAGTACAATGTTAACGTGTGTAAATGTAAAACTGTGTACAGACCTCATTGTTCAGTTGGTAGAGGTGTGTCAGTACTGTGGCATGGTGATTTTTACGCGGACTGTTTTGTATGTGGGTGCCTCACTTCAAGGTATGTGCAATAAATACAAGTCATGGCGTGATTCGGTGCCTAAGGTATTTATAGATTCCGGCATTCCGCCACTCACAGGTGACAATGAGAAAAATGAGGGAAGAACGTTCCGCTCCTCCTGAGCAGGATCTGATTAAATAAACTTGATGACCTTTATGAAGGTTGCTTTGGCTCAGGCCGAATGATTGATGATGGGAGAATTGGTGGATTTAGAAAAGTGGGAGGAAACGGAACAACTCTGAAAAATGCATGCATGCACACAGCGTTTGTTAACCAGATGGTACAAGTCGGAATCGAATGAAGGAGCTTACGCTCTAAAGGTGAGTGCTCTATCACTGAGCCACCGCGCCCCGAGCAGAGTCTGAATTGTTGCTCAAGCTTCCTAGTATCACTTGGCCGCCGGGAACACCAACCACCAGACCACACTTGTGGTCCAGGCGGTAACGTCGCGGACTTTGGGTCTGCAATCAGTAGGCATGTGGGTTCAAACCTCTCCTTCCAAATATTGTGACTGACGTTTTCCATGATTTCACATCAGTTTCACTGGGGAAATAATGGAATGAAGAAAGTGGACCTTAATAAAGACCCTGACTAAACTCGAATACTTCCTCCTATTTCAATATCTCAAAGTGTTGTAGATTTCAGAGAACAATATTATCCTAATTATAATGACAATCGTGATTGCATTCTGACAATCTAAAACGTAATGGTTTTCTTTATTATGCACTTCTGTAAAGCGCTCTCATTTATGTAACAATTTAAAAATAAAAAAAAAATAATGAAAACAATCCTCTGGATTTTACAGTGTTTTATTTTCAAATGGGACCAACCCGGAAAAAACAACTGGATTTATTGGGCTGGGCCTACCTTGTCAAATCCTGTTTTCTCTCCGGGCCACTACCTGAATTCATTACTGATATACACTTTCCCAGTTAGGGCCAAAGATGCAAAAAGCTATAAATAAATTCAACATTCAGTAAAAATCTAGAGCTGTGGCCAGGGGATATGTTTTTATTGCAAATAGAAATCACATAAAAAAGATTTTGGTCAGATCGTTGTTGTAGCAACTGTTGCTTCCCTAGCGAATCGTGAAGAAAAAATATCCCTGAGGTGGCATGATCCCTTAACAGTAGCCTACTGGGCTTAAGCAAAATGTTAACAGTTTACCCTATACATGTAAACTAAGAAACAATATTGGAGCATAATTCGAGTAACTCCAATACAATCAATCTCAATAATGAATTGGGAATTTTTCATTTACTGGATGAATGATTTTTCAGCGCCCTCAGTACATGTTTCTTTTTATACGTCTTTATTGCATTTTGTTTTTCAATTAGTGTATATCGATTGGAATTGTCACATTCTAAATTCTGCGGTTTGGTTTTACACTTGAAGGAAGGATGCTATGAAGAACCAGGTGTTGTGAATGATAAACGTGCTTCTTTTTTTCTCCTTACTCTGACTGTTGGTCTTTGTTCAATTTCAGGCAGTAAACAACTTCACTGGAATATGAATGTACAATGGCCATTGCAAAAATCGAGATGAAATGTCACCGACAAAGATAACTTCTTCATACAGTAGTGTTTTCTGAGCACCGCTTTAAGAGGTCTATTAAACACAAAGTAAGAATTACCGACCGAATTGAAGAGAAAAAAGAATACGAAAAATACACTCCAAGTACAGTCACGAAAATATGGCTTACGGGAGTTGAATAAAAACTAACCTCTAGTTCTTTTATTTAAATTATATTTGTAGGTCAGAGAGGCAGTTATGATTCAACTTTCTCGTAAATATATAAAATGGCTTTCAAATAGGCTTCTTAGCTTCTAGTAAATGTTCATATACCCTCGTCACTTGCGTGAAAATAGTTTCAACTTCTGTAAATAAAAATGTTCCTATTTTCTATCTAATTTTGTTCGAAAAATCTTCTAGAGGGAGGAGGGATCTCTATTTGCCATGGTGATATATCAGGCATCTCCTCATTTAATTTGAACAATGATATTTCTATTACCTTCAGCGAATGCGAGGTCTGTTGTCCCGGTAACAAACACATGGTTTTCCCTTACTATAACTGTTAGGTCTGACATACTTCCCCTTGTATAATATTTATTCTACATTCATCGAATGCGAGGTCTGTTGTCAAGGTAATACACACGATTTTGACTTACTATAACTATGAGGTCCGAAATAATACAACGGCCTGTATGTCTCGTTCGGTCTGCAGTAGCAAAGAGTATATTTTTTTAATTTGATAAATAGTGAGCTCTAATGCAAAATAACAATAAATAGCAGCAGCTACTAGCCACGTGATTACTTCGAGGTCGTCGTCATCATAGGATATCATAGGACTATCAGATATGTGGAAGAAGAATGAAGAACAGTTGGAACCACCATCAGGGCACACGTTTTACCTCAACGGAACGGAAAATGGCAAATCTACAGGTGTTAGTTTGATAATAAATAAAGACATGAAGACACGGATCACATTCATTGAAGGAATTTCGGATAGAATCGCACGGGTAGTAATACAGATAAACAAGAGATAAAATATGAAAATTATACAGGTATATGCTCCAACGACGTCTCATCCGGAGGAGGAAATCAAAGACGTATACGTAGAGATACAGAAGATTTTTGATAGTAGCAAATCACATTACAAAATTGTAATCTGAGACTTCAATGCGAAAGTAAGAACTAAACAGAGTAGTGACAGGAAAGTGGGGAACTTTAGATGTGGGAAAAGAAAACAGAAAGGAGAAAAGTTAGTGGAAATCTCACAAGCCAACCGGCTGTTCATTTCCAATACAGTTTTTGAAAAGCCGCCCCAGGGGGAATGGACATGGAAATGCCCAAACGGGACCAAAAACGAAATAGACTACTTTTTATTGAAAAATTGGGAAATAATTCAATACGTGTCTGTTCTGAACAGGTTCAAAATCTCAAGTGATCATAGGATTGTGAGATGTAAGCTGAAGTTAAATATTAGGCTTGAGAGAAAGAAGCTTATCAGAGGAGAACCGCCACTCTTAGATGTGGAGAATCTAGGGAAACACAGGGAGACATTCGAGATAGAACCAAGCAACAGATGCAGTGCCTTGGAAGAGTTAGATCAAGAGGATATCAATAACCGAAATACAATACTGACTGAAATAATAACTGAGACGACAAAGAAAATAGTAGGTATCAAAAAAGGTAGCAAAATATCAGAAGAAACTAAACTTTTGATGAAAAATAGAAGGGAAATGAAAGAAGAAAATCACATAAAGAGGATTGAGTACATAAAACTAAATAAAACCGTAAGGAAGAAAATAAGATATGATGTACGTAGATACAACGAAACCCTTGTTAGAAACACAATCGAGGAAAATAAGACCGTGAAGGGAACCAAGCAGCAGCTCATGATAGTTAACAAGCAAATAATTGCAGTTGAGAGACCAGAACGGACGGTAACTAGAAATAACAAAAAAATATACAGATATTTGAAAATTTCTACATAGAATTGAATTACTCCGAAGAAGAACTACGAGGGGAAAATTCAGAAGAATATGATGTAGAAGTTCCAGACGTATTGAAAGAGGAAGTGGATAAAGTACTTCGAGGGCTGAAGAACGGAAAATTGCAAGGAGAAGATGGACTCACAGCAGAGATGCTGTGAAAATGGGGTGGTGAAAAGATGAAAGAGGAACGTGCTAAATTATTCTTCATGTGCCTGAGGAAGAGAGAAATACCGTCAAATTGGAATAAGTCTATTATTATATTGTTGTACAAGAAAGAGGACAAAGAACGCGTCGATGACTACAGACCAATTAGTCTACTGTCAATTTTATACAAAATATTTACCTAAAAAAATTTGAATCGTATAGAACGATTTTAACCAGGGAAGGGAACAAGCCGGATTTCGTCGTGCATTTAACAAGATTTCGATTCGGTCTCCTCGGCAGCATCACTTAAATCACATGAACATCAAGGCATTGAAAGTGCATACATAAAGTCACTGCGGAACATTTACTCGACATCTGTCATTAGACTACATAAAGAAAGTGAAAAATTTTAAGTTGGAAACGAGTGAAGCAAGGTGATTTAATTTCTCCAAAACTATTTTCAGCTGTACTGGAGGGAGTGTTCTTCAATTTAAACTGGGATGAAGTTGGGATAAAAATCAATGGCGATTACCTTAACCATCTACGATTCGCTGATGATATAGTCCTGTTTGACTCAAGTGCAGAAGACTACAAACCAGAATGGAAGAGCTCGAAAACAGGCCTTAAAATGAATTTAAGTAAAATTAAAATAATGTACAGTCAACATGTTGCAGAAAAAGAAATAAAGATTCACGGAGAAACAATAAGCATTGTTGATGAGTATGTTTACCTAGATTCTGTCCCGTTTTGCCGATTCCCTTTTCGCCTAACGACGTTAGAGTAATTTTGATCAAAATTCTTATCAGATCTTGATTTCGGCGAAAGAGGATATCCCGTTTGGCCGAATCCCCTTTCGCCGAAAATAGAGTTAGAGAAATCTTAACTTGTTTGAGGGATTATTCCTTGAGAGTCAGGGAAAGAGTTTCGTAGACTGGTCAGGGACTTATGTTTTTCATGGGAATTATACAGAAGACAAAAAAATTCTCAATTCTTATTTCTTGTTTTAGTTATCACGGGGAGATATCGCTCATTAACAGTTCAAAACTCATTAAAGGTAAGTTTAACAAAAAGAAACCAATTCTTGATTGGCTTGTTGAGCTAGTTGTTTAGCTAATAGGGGTAGTGAAAGTGAAAGGATTCTTAAAATTTGACAATGTTTCTGTTATATGCTAAATGACAAGTTATTTTGGTGTTCATTTCGATAACATAGTTCTCTGCGTGATAGTACAATAGTCTAACTCTTTTGATAGTGAAAGAATTGTTGCTTTTGTGGGATACACCACGTGAAGAATGTCTATGTTTGTGAGAACCAAGCGCAAGGGAAAATTGCTTTATTTTGAGGGATATCTATATAGAATTAGTAAGCGCACTACTAGTAAAAATTACTGAAAGTTTAATAGTGGATGTAGATCTCCAGCTATTCTTGAAGAAGACAGAGTTATATCAAAATCGGGGTTTCATTAACACAAAACCGATAAATCATTGTACGATTCTAAATGTGTAATAGAAGAAATGAGGGAAAGGATGAACGGTAATGTAATGGAACCCATCCTAAAGATCTACAGATACGTACTTTTGTTATATGGTTAAGTATCCTCTAGTCATTAGAACACGAAGTTTTCAACCTTGTGACTTTAGCTGTATAATATTCAGTCTGGAGCAAGGCATGAAGCGACTTTCCTTTCACAGCAGCTTCTCTCTCTCAATAAAAGGGCACCTTCCTTTCTTCTTGCAGCAGTGAAGTAGTGTGCACCTTATGTATAATAATCAATGTTGGGCGAGAAGTGAACCCCGGGCATCTCTTTCAAATCGACCGGCTATAACTGTCCTCTAAGAAAGAATGTCCTCGGTATTTCATCCATATGAGGCAGGCAAGCAACATTTTATAAATCGCTAAAATTTTGTACGCTGCCTGTAGCCCGTGTACACCATATAATATGAGCGCAAACTGGCTACAAACAGTACTGTCAATTATGCACTTAATATAAAACAATCAACAAATTTCTATAACTCTGAAATAACTTTGATTTCTTTCTCCTTGTTCCTGATACATAAATGTTGGGTCAGAAAATTCCCTATTGAAACTGAGGGAAAGTACTGGAAAATCTCAGTCAGCATGGTCGGCCGCTGAGATCGAACCCAGGCTTTCCCGAATACGAATACAACCTTCCACTGACTGAGCTGCGCCTGCTGGTAACTGTCGTAGTGACAGAGTATAACAGTGAGTTTGATTAAATGCAAAATCATATCTTATAAATGATAACAAAAAAAGTAACAACCCAGTGTCGTAATATAAATAAGGAATTCAATCAGAGACTTATTCATTGACATTTTGCAGCATCTTAACCGATTTCTTTTATTTCCAGTGTCACCCAAAGTATTGACTATATATGCGAAGTCATTCTGTGCAGAACAGTTTCAAATCGTGCTGGATTGCAGTATTTCGTCACTCGTCTCGATGTTCTATAATCTTAATGACAAAATGTCGCGCATTTGGAATCTTTCCAGCATAAAAGCACATGAACTTTCATTTGATAGAACCTAATTACATGCTATCTATTTTAATTGTGCATCAAATTAGCCCCTTCGTTGGACAAACACTAAACTATAAATATATCTAGCTTTCTGAAATACGCTTCCGGAACTTCTCCCCAGTATGCTTTTTGTGATAAGAGAACAATGGCTAGTG
>JAGDQP010063894.1:0-11654 GCA_022664845.1 Lepisma saccharinum
CCTAAACCGGAAATTGACGACAAGTGGCCAAACATGATAGGTTAGGCCAGGTTAGGCTGATTATGAACTAAATGAGTGCAGACTTTGTCATCCATCTTATTACAAATTAGGCTGCTTTTTAGTTTCTCTCCCAAATAATTTGGTAGTGATTAGGTCTATGAATCGTGATATTGTAACTATTACTGACTTTAGGTTAGGTAACGTTAGGTTAGTTTACTTTACAAATGGTCAAATAGGCCTATACATTCGTATACTGTAAGGAATATTGCTTAGTAACATCTGCTGCACGTGGACTTACTTTAGCAAGTGCCTTTGATTAATTTAGGGGAAGCACTAAATGCCATCCACAAATTATTATGTCATTACAGATTTTCTGCTCTAGTTAATACCTGCAAAACCACCTCACGTTCATTTGTCTCATTATTTTCAGTAAATTTTTACATGCTCATAAAATACTGAATTTAAAAGCTCATATTTCACCGACTGCTAGTGTTTTTTTAATGCACTGTAATTTGCAACTATGTTTATCACAAAGAAGTGAACAAACGACTGGCGTTATGTTCCTACGAACTGACTATAAATTAAGTGATATATTTTATATAACGAATGAATACCTCGTTGTAGCTAATTTTCCAGTACCCTGATTTAACTATACATTGTTTAATTGTACGTACCTTTAAACTTTTCCTTTGTTACATAACAATAGCAGCACACTAGCTTGGGCTCCACACTCGTCAACCACGAAACTCCAAACAAGGCTATCAACTTCGTTGTTTCGCTCTTGCGCAATGCACGTGGAAGATATGATGGTATAAGTTTCGTCCTGCTCATATTTTCGGACTGCTCATATCATATTAAACTGACTTCCCTTACAAGTGTTCTGTTATAGGATCGTAGTTATGGAATTAAACTACTCAAATTTAAAATTTGGTAAATTTTGTATTTTGAGGCCATTTTTGTAACTTATGCCTTCGGCCCGTCTAGAGTCCATTAGCTGTTAAGTTTCTAAAATTCACAAACAACGGCAGGGATTCGAACCCGTGACCTTCGAGTCGCTGGATTGGCGCCTCAACCCACACGACTAACAGGTCTGCTAATTAAACTATTGTAGGTATCTTCCCTCAATCTTATTATTATTATTGTAAGTCTTTTCGCCCTCATCTCGAGAGACGTGACACTTTCAACAGCCGCTCTTGCTCATGGTTTCATATAAAAAATGTTTGTTTTTGAACTGAAACGATAGATTTTCAGAGAAAAAACTGTCAGCTATAATGTCACTGAACAAATTCCAGTTAGCAAGCGGAAAACACTGTATGAAACAGCGCGGTCGACAGGTAGCGGGAAATATTCCCATTGTCGATCAACATGATGTTACCGTAAAAACAATCTTGGGAACATGTCATGAAGTCGAGAATTTTAAGCATTTATATTGAAAAACTGGCCTTAATAGCAAACAGTAAGTAATTTGACGTAATTTGGCGCGCTATCAAATAATCGAATAATCGACCACCCTTGGTCGACAATTGGTTTGTATAGGAAAGAAAGAAATGCCAAATTCCGATCACTTTTTATTGCGTCATTTTCACTAAATACTTTATACATATTAGTGAATCATGCTGAAAGAGCTTCAAAACTGAATTAATTATGTAAAAGAAAAAAGCTTATTCTTATCTTACTAAGTATTTATTTCCTACAAAAAAAAACAAAAAAAGGAACACAAGATTCCCATCGCACGCTGTCGTAAACTGCGCATTTGCGGTATAATGTCATCAATAATATAAATCGCGGAATAGGAGGACCGTAACGATTTCTCCACGACCGTCTCGCTACTGTACGTACACCAAGAAGTGACGTCAACACAGGGAGTGAATCAATGGCTTGAATGGATATTGTGTGGTAGTAAATAGTATTTCCTGAATGTTTTCTAATCTAATTTTTCTAACCTATGTCCAAAATTATTATAAAGTCGGTTCGGTTAGTTCTCGATCACACCTCGAATTTGGTAGAAGGAAATAAAATTTTCTACATTAGTGCTTCGTATTATGTTTATGTAAGAAAGTACACTAAATAGGTTGAACTTAAAAGTAAAAAAGGTTGCAATCACAACCATACAAGATAAACAACTGGAAAAAACAAATATTATCTATCCTAAATCCCTGTGGAGCGGTTTCCATCGCCAGTGGCCTGTAATTCTTATAAATGTTCGTGAAGTCTATTTGTGAATCGACCGTCGGTCATTTAAATGTTAAGTAAGGGATGCTAGTTAATTGCATGAAAAGGAAATGTTATGTGTAGGAAATTTAGAAGGAAAGAAGATATGTAGACGCCTCCATCTGTCAGTGACAGAACATACTTAATAATGCATGGTTGAATATCATTTCATTCAAATCATATAAAAAAGATTTTGAGAGAATTACAAACAAAAACGAAGAGTAGAAATGAAGAAAGGTGGAGAAGACGGAAAGTAATAAACATGAAAAATTCCAAGAAATGGAGGAATGAGGAAAAATATGTAATTTCACATTAAATTGAGTGGAAGAAAAGAGCTTGTAACCCGAGAACGATTTATGTAGGAAGTTTCTCGTATTATATGAACAGCGGTATTTCTACCCAATGACTATATTGTTTTAAAAGGTGCCTTTCCTCACAAATTTATCATGAATCCACTTGACCTATCCAGAAACGATTCGTAGGAAGCTGACCCGTTGTAATGAATTATGGGTTATAAGTAGAACCTAATAAAACACGCAGAGTGTGATCTATTGGGTGCAGTTTAAGCGATTGCTTCACATGTTCTACCAGTGTGCAGTATCGTAACATGCTTCAGAGATGCTTTGTTCACTTGTAAAAACAACTTTTGTGTACCTGTGTCGTGCAGTCTTGTTAAGAAAATGTAAAGCAGTGATCATAAAAAGAACTCTATTTCTTTCGAATTGCATTATCATGGGGACTTTAAAATCCAAACTTTTCATAGGGACTATTGTAGTACATAACAAATATAGTACCGTGGATTACGCGACGATGAACTGCTAATCTGGTGGACCGGTATTTAATGACACTACTTTTCATGAGACCTTCGTCATACATATTTGGAATCGTATTGTTGGAATGGAAGTGATTGAATATGAATTTGTTTAATTTTACTGAACAAGTTTCTCATGGTTAAAAGTTGAACTGAAGAAATCTGAGAAAATACAAGACTCGTGTGCTTTCAATGTACAGTAAGTGGACATAATTTAATGTTTTGTTTATGTTCTTTCCGTGTATTTTCCTGAGTTTAAATGAGTGGTTCTCAAATATTGTGATCAAACATGAATATTTTTATATGGAGGTCTGTCCGAAATACAAGATGAAATAGGGAGAAATCAGAACAACTTCCATTGGATGACACATAGTAAATTGTGAAATTCAATATTTTTTATGTCGTCTTGAATCGTAATGGCGGCCGCTAATACTTTGTAGCACTTAACCTATTTCAATTGGCAAATGTTGATGTTTGGTTTTATGTTGTTAATGAAACATGAGTTATAGAAATCATTACACTCTTTGGAAGATGTCTCAAAAGGATTGCAATTATATTCGTGGAGAGCTTATATTCATTGTAAAACTTTATCTTGAGATTGAGCGTGACGTTGTAGAAATTTATGTAAACTCAGTTGAACACTGAGCGAGCAGACAAATTAATGAATAGCATGTGTTGCCACTTTTAGTCTTAATCATCGCCACTACTCGTCTTGGCATGGGTTCCACAAGGGATCGAAAATGTTCCCTGTAGTTTAGCAAGCCATACACGCTGAACAGCAACTTACAAAACCTGTTAAACTGACGGTACTGGGTTCCGCACACGATCATTGTGTCCCTTCTTGTCCCAAAGATGCTCTACTCAATTCAAGTCCGCGAATCGCCGGGCAATCCAGTGTTACAGATTCTTTTGAAGGTTCCTGCAGAAACTATGCAGCCAGCTATGATCGATGTAAAGGTGCATTATGCAGTTGGAAGCGCTCGAGATCAGCATGGGCTACGTAGATGGTACATGGCAGACAGTACCTGAACATACCGATAAAAGAACTCTTTATTAGATGCACCAGTGGTTGCAGTGAATGCAACTGAGTACGCTCTATAACATCACAGCCCCTCCAGTTGCTTGTCTGACATGACATGCCACTAAAGTCCATTGCCTCGTGAGTTTGACGCCAAATTCTGACTCGTCCGTCTCCACGGAACATTTTGAATCGCGATTCATCACGCCAGTCAACTTTATACTAGTTCTCTATTCTTCAGTTGCGCTGTCCTTTTGGCTAAGTGAGGTTAAGTGACCGGTTTCAATAGGAGCACCCGATAAAATATTTGGATGCCAAAGCTGCAACGTGGTAGAGGACGTCGGATGGTCAAGCAGCAGCACCATTGAGTTCGGTATTCAAATGAGCAGTTTTGCCCGTCTTTGGAGTAGATTGTGAGCAGGATCTCTTAAGTGTGGTTGGCGGTTGGTGGTAGTTTTCCTGGTATTTACGTCGATGCACTGTTGCTGCGGTTGTTAGGCAAAAGCTAAATACGTTTGACACCTACGATATGACTACGTCCAGAATCGGTTAAATCGCGGTGGCCCATTAAATAGTTAAGTTTCTCCCTATTTCCTAAAAATGATATTTGTAATGGCATTAATTCTTGTTGTGTTGCCCACTCCCCGCAAAATTCATATAACTGTAAAATTAATATAAGTGACCCTTTGAAGAATTTAATTGAGAAGGGTATTATAGAGCAGATTAGAGGTATCTAGCAATACTTTGGGAACTATTAGAACAACCCCTTTGCTTCTTAATTTCAACATATCGTCAATACGCTTTGGGGTTTCCGGTTGATCTGACTTTTGCATCGGATACTGTTTGCTTGTCAGATTCATATTAGTCGGTTGTAGATATGAAACAAATTCATTAAAAAAAGGATTTTTAAAAACACGTTTTTTAAAATGGACTAAAAAGTAAAAAATAATAAATTGAATTAATCTTACGAATCAGAAAAATGAAAGCGTGGGTGTTCTTAGATATTATGATTTTATGATAAGGTAAGCAAGAGCACGTAAGCTTTTATTTTCTGATTCATGAGATTAATTCAATTTATTATTTTTTACTTTTTAGTCCATCTTAAAAAAGCGTGCTTTTTAAAAGTCCTTTTTCAATTAATTTTTATGTATAATAGATGAATATTAAACTCCCTGCGAGATAGGCAACCAAACTTCACACAATAGATGTGGCGTTGCGTGCATTTATGGATAATTTCCAATTATTTTATTGATTAATTAATTACAGTTAACTGGATTAATCCGTCGTATATCTAATGATTGAATATTGTATTGTCATCGGAAGAAAACAAGTTTACAAAATTTCAAAGAAATCGGATGATGGGAAGGAAGTGAGTTAAAAATCAATTACAAGATTTGTACCAGAGATGATTACAGAGCAAGTTAATATAAAGCGTGTAGTAAAAAGGCACCTTACTTACTCTGAGAAAATTGATATAAAAGGTTTCTCAATGGTAATTTGTAGTATCACGTGTGTTGAATAACATACTAAAAGTTTACGAAAGTTCAACCACCAGACAGGCCCAATTTTAAAGATGGTGTCCAAGATGGCCGTCGAATACCTAACTCCTACAGTTTTCGTCCTAGAAAAATAATGTCTACCCCTATGTTTTTAGGGTCTTAGAATTCATTTATCACATCTAAATTATAAAAATATTTTATTTATCTTTAGGTTACCAAAAAATAACAAAATTGTCAATATTAAAGTATTTACAAACAGTCATTGTCACACTCTTCTTCCCAAACAGATAAATTGAAATAATTTTCACAATTTTCTATTGGCACGGTCCACAAGCAGACGTGCATGTTAGTCCATATCTCGTGCAACTGCACCGTGTTGTTCGGAAGGCACTTGTGCAGCTACAATGGAGCATATGAAGAAGACTTTCTGGTTCAACAGGTTTACTAGTCATGATCGGTACATACTGATTGTCCAGTAGCTTCCACCCCCAATCGACCGCATTCATATCACTCTAATTCTCGATCCAAACCATCATTTGGCAATATACTCTAAAGCTGTGGTATTTTGCCGAGGACTCGGTAGGAGGAAGGCGTGGAAGCTACTGGAAGCGTGGAAGGAGTGACGAATGACGTCGCAGAAATATTTTTTTACTGAAGAGTTGGTAGCGCAAATATGTAAGGGAATCAGTACTTTCTGGACCTTTTTGGATAAGACTGCCATTACCTTGCGTTCTAGACCCTCTTTAAAAGATTTTGTCTGATGTGGCAGCAGAAACACATTTGCACAGTTCTGAATCTAAACTCATTGCTCATTGCATGTTCTAGAGAAAGGTCTCCAGTTTTTGACATAACCAAAAATCGTTGGTAAAGCAGAGCGGGGTCAATGGTTCGGTCTTTGTCAATTCGAACGCTTGACTCGTTGGCAAGGATTTTTGCTCGGTCTTTTCGTTTAAATGGTACATCAATAATTGACTTTCCGACCATATTTAGAACAATATTTTCCCGAAAATCTAAAAAATATGCACATTGACATCCTCTTTTGTAATTACACTCATAGCAATATTTCTTAAACATGGTTCTGGTGAGAATGGCGTAGAGGTTACAGGTTTTCCCTTAATCTTTCTCAAGTCACAGTAATCTCGTTTCATCCTTGACAGTGTTGATTCTCGATGTTGATGGCTGGTTGTCGAAGGCCATTGTATTCCAGAATGACATCGTTGTATTGAGATGTGATAAGTTTGAATATGGTCCACAAAGCACGCATTTCTTCAGTTCACATCCGCCACTTCTCATTTAACGTCTGCTCGATTACTAGGTTTGAGCTAAGGCCTCACTAGAACTGATTACTGCGGCGAATCGCATGTAATCCCTTGAAAAATGCGGCATGTGCGGTCTGCAATTGATTTCTTGTATATATAAATATATGCAGATTTACTTTTCTTACACAAACTTTACTTTTCTAGAATGACAACTGTATGAGTTATAGGTATTTGACGGCCATCTTAGACGCCATCTTTAAAATTGGTAATTTCCGGTGGTCAAACTTTTGTAAAGTTTTAGTGTGTTACTCAACACATCTGATACTACAAAAATAACCGTTGAGAAGCATTTTGTAGCATTTTTTGAGGGGCAAACTGTATTTTCAGCCGTCTACACCCTTTTCGAAAGTTTCGTAAAAATATAATCACAATTGATGGGAAAACGTATTTACTAAATTATTTGAAAACCTTATTGAAGTTTGCTAGAGAACAGTTGAGCTGGGAGTTTTTTGAACGGAGTGTTTCCGAACCTACTTTACGAAAAACTGTAGGTCTTTTCTCTACAAGAAGACGTCAATGAGCTCATATCGAAATCTATACTCTGAAATTTCTCTGTGACAATCAGCATTCAATAGCAAACTAGGTGCTCTTTTCAACTGCAAGGTTCCGAGACGAGAAGTTGGTGTGGCGAAGTAGCTATAAAATATAAGTTGGACATCTCTTCAGCGGGTATTGATTCATTGATTAGTTCAATAGTAACGTCCTAAACGAACTGGTGACACAAAAACTGGGTGCGTGGGTATTCTTGAGGTTGTCCCGTTTCCTCCCATTTTCTTCTCTCCGCAAATTCTCCCATCATCATCCATTCACACTGAGCAAAATTTGCCTAAAAGCGTTTAATAAAATTCAATTCACCGAAGAGTGTAGCGGTGGAATGGTGCGGTGTGGGGGGAGATGCTACAACTCGTCAATGTTTCATTCCCGGATGAAAGGGAAGCAGAAGTGACTTCTGTTGATTTACTAATAAAAATATGCATTTTTTTGCACACTTCGCATTAATATTCCAGCCTTGATCTCGGGACCTTGCAGTTAAAAATGGCGGCTAATATTTTGTATCAAGGTAGGTTTCAATATGATCTCAATGTCGGTTTCCTTGTTAGTACTATCTCAATGTTGAGTCACGTCAGACGCACTGTAACTTTGATTTAAGGTACTATTACACTGTGGATCTTATTGATTAACATGCTCGCCCGATAGTGTAATAGCGCTTTACACTGACGAGCTTGCTCGTAAAGAAAGTTGATCAGTAAACTCTACAGTGTAATAGCAAGGAAATCCGTCAATCTTGCCCAAGGGAAGGCTCGTCGAGCAAGCTAATCAGCAAGCTCGATAGTGTAATAACCAGGGCTCGAAAGGAAAATTTCTACGAAACTGAACGCTTTACCTTCGTTAGTATACCGTTGCTTTTTGGGTTCATGATTACTACATGACGAGACGGAACAGGTAGGTTCAAGACGTTCACGTACCGGAACGTCGTTACGATCTGCTCCGGTCCATTTCGAGCCCTGGTAATAACGCAAAGTATATTAGAGCTTCCTCGATAGCAAACTCGACGAGCAAACTGTTGAGCAAGCTCGATAGTGTAATACTAATAGTGCCCTTCAAGTTCTGTTGCAGACCAGGCCCAGTGACTTTGAGGCAATCTGAAAATAATATTGAAAGATGTAATTTACGAGCAGTGTACAAAACTCTCACATCAGTAGGCATGAATGCGAATTACGGTATTTTTTAATCGAGCGAAGCCTCAGTGATGTGATGTCGAGTTCACAAAATTGTTTGATTAAACTAGTTTTCACACATGTTGATTCACAGTACTGTAATATATAGTTTAGTGTCCTCAATCTCATACGTTCTTCATGAGAATTGAACTGAGTGAGTCAAACAGCGATCTGATCCGAGTTTGTAGCTGGAGAGAATCAATAGGCATTACTATAATTGATGTCACATTTCATGAATTGGTAGGAATCGGAAGGAGAAGCAGGCGAAAGTGAAACAGCTTTCTCTTCTGCGTGTATTGCACGTAGCGGTAGTCTGTCTTTCCATAAGACCTCCTCAACGCACAATTCATTCAGGCTTTCTTCCCAAGAGAGCAGCAATAGTCTAGCATTCCACTCAATTGCTCGTGCAAACTGGTATTGGTATGCGATGCGGTAGTAAAGAGGGATGGGATTACATGAGGGAGGCATTCTTCCTCCTTCACCATCCCTTGATTCCTCTTTGCTGCCCTGTCTCACCCTCTCAGCCAGATGTTTCCTTCCACGCTCTTTCAGAGGCTGTCCGTATTGATGTGACATCTTTTCACAGGACCGCCACTGTAAAAAAAAAAAAAAAAGAGCATATCGAACGCCCGGGCACAAGTCATTTCTTTTGGCAAATTCCTCCCTTAATTCTTTCGAGTTGACTAACAACTTTTAATTTCCATCTGCTATGCTCCTTCCCTCTCTTGGTACCCCCCGTTCTTTGAATTCTTTTGTCATGTTGGTTGTAGTTTTCTTTGTCGCTATTGGATGTATTGGTGATTCTTTTCTTGTGTTTTTTAGTTCCTTTTTTTTTAACTGATCGCTATTAAATTCGCTCTTTGTTCTTTTTTTTTGCATACTTAAGCTTCTTTTGTGTGTAATTTATTTATTGCGCGACAAGATCTACAATCATTTTATGATTGTCGTTTGAAGAGGGCAAATGGCTCACTGAATTTTTCATATTAGAAGCGAAAGAAGGCAGCAAATCAAATTCGTTTACTATATATATATATATATATATATATATATATATAGATCTAGAACATAATAATATGAGGGGATTCCATATAATTCGTTAATATGGCATCATTACTACCGCTCTGCCAAAAGCTGCAGATCTTTGAAGGGTAATTTAACCTTCTCTGTTTTTCCCCGGTGTTACCATTTTCTTTCTGTCTTAACCAGGGATTCCGCCAGGATTTTCAGTTTGACGGATGTAGAGTCAAAATTGGGATGGTGTAAGTGGAGTTTTGCATGGTTTCTATCGATTTTATACTGTAAAAAATTTCAAGTTGCTAGTTGCTCTCGAGAATTTGGGGGTGACACCCGCTCATGGGGCGTCTGGTGGAATCACTGGTCTCCACGAACTACTTATCTCTCTTAGTACTGTGAGGGAAATGCATCCTTTGTCTTCCACTTCCTATCTTTCCTTCAACCATTTCCTCAATTGTTTTCTTACAGAGATTAGAAACTTAGCCTCCCGAAATGTATTATTACTAAGGGTCAATCTAAGCCATGATGAATTTAAAATTGCATACTTTCCATACTAAGTAATCAGAACACATTGTTCTCAATAAACACTTTTCTCCTTCAATAACATCATTATTAAAGCATAAAATTTGATATTTAAAATTTCAACTAAATATAACAGCTTCAATTATTGAATAAAATGATTAAATCTAAATTGTATAACGAATAGATGATTTTGGACCAATCTGCTTAGTTTCGTATACAAGTAAACAATATTAAATAATTAAATTTATAGCGGAAGGAAGTGTAAACTCGCCATGGCGGACAAAGTGACGATGAGTTGTTTTCTTTCCTTACGTCTGGCGCAAGCTAACGGCACCTTTAACTAAAGTAGATCACCACCACTGACTTAATTAAATACCTAACTGACTTTAAATAATATTAGAAACGCGAATTGAAGGCATAGGCTAATTGGGTCGGGACTAAGTAGCCGTTTTTAGGGCCACTTTCATTAACTTTATAGCAGATTGTAAACTGTATAAGAGTTGAATCCTAAATTTCCTTGATAGTTTCCACTAAGATTTTACCCATTCCATTCCAAATACACACTAACAATGGGAGGTAATTCAAAGAAGAGAGGGCGTAACAGGAATAGAAAAGAAGCTGACAAAACAATCCATGAGAGTCAAATAGAAACTAGGAGCAAGTCTTCTCAACATCTTATAACGAATCTCACAAAGAACAAAGTAATGTTATATTTTAAAAACCCAGATTGTAGTGATAATGATAACAGATTTATAGCTAGTGATGATTCACATAATTCAGAGTCGTCTTCAGAATTAGAGGAAAATGTAATCACCAAACGAAACAAAGCATTCTCTCCTACTGTTAGCACTCTTTCAAAGTTCCCGGATAGTATTCGTGCCATCTAATTGAAGATATAGATCAAAAGTATTTATGGAATCCAAACAATGTAAATAAGTTACTGACAAGTAAAATAAAGATTGGTATACTTATATCATTTCAGACTCTGATAGTCTTAGGGGCTTATTAATTTTCTTCTCTAGTGAACAGGATGCTCAGGAGTTCTATTATGCATTTAATAATAATGCTTTCGGAAAAAAGACAACTATAGGGTTAACCACATTTTCCAAAGATGATGTAAAGCAAATTATAGAAACAATTCCATGTTCTTGTTACGAGGCGGATTCATCTTTTGATGCTGCAGAGAACATTAGTGATAATGAAAGCTTAACAAATACAAATAACCAAATTGAGGAAGATACGATTAAACAAAATGACAATGCTAGTAGTGAATTAATAAATCAAAAATCTGTAATAATAATCAGAAAAATTGACTCGGAATTAACTAACCCATACAATTTTGAGGAGCTTATCTCATTAAAATCAACAGAAATTAAGTATATTGCATACCCTACAGACAGATTGAAGGGAATGAGAATTTATTTTGAGAGTAATGAAGACAAAGATGAATTTTTGAAACTTTTCAAGGAGACAGACTTCGGAAAGGAAGCTTCCTTTTTGTCATACAATACTAAATTAAATGTACCTCTAAGAAGAAAAACA